>JAODAL010045791.1:0-31591 GCA_025379985.1 Phyllomedusa bahiana | reverse complement strand
TGCTCAAAAAAGTTAGATTGACAATCTTGTGGGCGTTCGGAGGGTCTGTTGTTGCCAGTCGGTTGATGACTGGTCTGCCCAGATCCGAACTGGACACAACAAGAAACCTCCTAGCAGTTTTGTGTATTGTACCACTATTTTATGCAATGTTCCAAATTCCAAAGTTTCTGTAGTATGATAGGCCCCAAGATTGACCTGACTTTACCCAGTTAGATGAATGTGTCCATTTCTCGACACCCAAATCTTAGTTCAGCAGGGCTCCCTGCCTCCCCCCGTTAGGTGCGCTACGAACACTGTGTTTTTTATATTAACCCAGTTAGAGATTCTGCAAAGCTTAGTTATTTTTTGTTTGGCCTGTATACCAGTACTCAGGCTTATATTTGCGTGTATTCTCTAATTTTTACATTTAGTGTTTTACTTTTTTTTCCTTTTTTAGTTCAGAAAGCGGCTGAGTGGATAGTTTCTTTTCGCTCGTGACTTTGACTGTTCGGTACTTTCTGATAACATGGCGACATTTAAAAAATTTCTTCCTCAATGTCAAGGGATTAAATATCCGAAAGGAGATCTCAGATCTTGTATAGCATGCACAGGCAGAAGACCCGTTTACTCTGTGTCCGGGAAAGACTCACTGCTAGTGGGTCACCTGGAATCCTTCCAAAATAAATACTTTCCCCTCTGGTGCTGCAGTAGCAATCGGACCAAAAACTAAAAGGAGTTGCTATCTTCTTTCACAAAGATCTCCCAGTTCAGATCTTAGACGAAAAAAAAAGAGATAGATGCCAGGTATCTCTTGTTAACTGCGACATTGGAGGTTCCATCTTTTACACTAGCAACCCAAAAGAGTGTTAGATGAGCTAAATGAATTTGCGTGGGGGAAAATTGTTCTATGTGGGGACTTTTAATATTGCCATGCAGCCATGTATGGACACCCCGATGTGGCACTCCTCGGTCTCGCACCACAGACTAAACAGGAGACTCATCCACCCAAGCGGGCGGTACTACACGTTTATGTACCCTCATGGAGGATATTTGTTTGAATAGATTATGTGTTCCTCCAACCACGCACTACTACCCGAGGCGCAAAATCCGAGCATTGGTAAAAATATTACTCTCAGGAATCATGCCCCGGTTTCATGTGTAATTGAGTATCCCATGCGCTTTGCCCAAAACAATTTAATTGGAGACTCAACGAATCATTACTCCACGATTCGGTCTGTGTTGCTGACCTATCTCAGACTATCAAAATTTTTTATCAGCACCCACTCTTCAGACCCATCCTCACCTCAAGTGAAGTGGGAATCTTTGAAATGTGTCATTCGTGGAGTGCTGATAAAGCATGGGGCCCGCTTAAAACGAGAAGCGGCATCTAAACTTAAGCAACGGCTGGCCAGATTGGCAGAGCTCGAAAGCTTACACAAGGCGACGCTGTCTGACTCAGACCTGCTAGACCTTTTGCAGACAAAACAAGATATTCTGCAGTTGCTGAACAAAAAGGCGGCCAGGTTTCGGAGATTTTGACTGGAGAAATAAATCTAGTAAAAAGGAGATGTTGGCCAGGTCCCTCCGAGACAAAAGATTCTGCTCTCTTTGTACCCTCGATCAAACAGGAGGCAAATCAACATTCTACACAGGGGAGATTTTGGGATGAATTCCATTGAATATTATCGGGAGCTTTATAATCTCCTTGCCAGCCCGGGATACCGACCCTGGAGTGGAAACCGGAGGGCCTATGGGAACAGGCGCTGCGCCTGATTTGGATGGGGAGCGACTGGAAGCACTTAAAGGCTCCCTTTTCGGGGAAAGGAGCTTGGGCAGGCCATTTCCTCTCTGCCGTCTGGAAAAGTCCGGGCCCTGGGGCTTCAAGCCAAATTTTATAAGGTTTTTAAGGAGAGCTGACGGACCCCTTCTTTCCCTTTAATCGGTCTCGGTCCCAACCCTTTCCCCTCTCATTCACGCAGGCTCACACCCACGGTGATCCCGAAGCCGGAAAAGACCCTATGTTATGCTTCAGTTATAGGCCCATCCCCGTTATAAATAGGGACGCCAAGTTATACGCCAAGCTTATTGCCCTCAGACTTAACACATCTTGGCAGATCTTCTTACATATAGACCCGGTCGGTTTGTGTCGGGAAGGGAGGCAAGAGTAACACTCTGAAGAACTCTTTTTCCCCGATTGATTATGCACCAGAAAGCCCCGAACCCCTTATGCTGTGTCTATTGACGCTGGGGAAGGTTTGACAGGGTAGATTGGGACTTTATGGATCTGCCTTGTCAAAATGGGGGTTGGCCCGGTGATGCTGCAAACGAATCATGGCATTGTAAAAGGAACCCCTCGGCGCAGGATCAGGGTCAATGGGGTCTTATCTAGACCCTTTTTACATCGTAATGGGACGAGGAGGGATGCCTTTGTCCCCTATTTCTGTATGTGCTGGTAATAGTGTTTGATGCGTGCCATCAGGCGGATCGGGAGATCAGGGGTCTGCAGATTGGAGACAAGCAATATAAATGCGGGCTTTTGCCGATGATCTTTGCTCTATATTACCAGCCGGAAAAATTCCCTGCCTGCTCTGATGGATCTATTGGATAGATTTGGTCGGGTTAAGCAATTTTAAGTAAATTGGTTAAGAGTGTAGCAAGAATGTTACCTGGACGGAGGGACTTAACAGATGCTGCAGAGCAGTTTTACTTTAAATGGGTGACGGACCACTTTATGTACCTAGGCGTTCAGATTCGAGAATCTAGATAATCTTTTTCACCTGAATTTTGCCTCCCTTATCCAATATTAAAGCTGATTTTAATGGGGACCGGAAGAATTTTTTCTGGATGGGTCGAATCAATATTATTAAAATGATGTCCTCCTAGGCTCTTATACCTGCTCCAAACCTCCAGTTGCTCTCACTAATGGCCTCTTTAGAGATCTCAACAGATGCTTTGTAAGTTTGTCATGGGTGGCGCGAGTGCCGAGGATTGCTAGAAGCATTCTAATCAGGCATAAGGGTGACGGAGGGCTGGCCCCTCCCCTGACATGAAGTCATATTATGTAAACGATCGCTGCTAGAGTACTGATTGGTTCCACGCTAGGTCTTCAAAGTCATGGGTGCATCTTGAGGACGCTATATATAGGCGGGCAGATATCATCCTTGCCGTGGCTCCTGCCTCGTCTTAGGGACTTTCGGGTTTATCTCGCTTGCCCCTGAACTCACGGTTCACCATATCAGTCTTTAAAAGTATGGAGTGCAGTATAAGTTATAGTGCCCCCGGGGGGACCACTAGTTTCCATTAAGGGGCAAACCCTAACCTTGCAGATCTCAGCACCCTGTCCCCTTCTATATCGAAGATGGTGCATTAGGGAAGCGCCCCCAAGTAATAAGGCATTTTTACTAGAAATGCTGTGTTCAAGTCATATAGACGAAGGCGTGGCGGCAGAGAACCAAACTCCGAAGTGTGTGGCATAATACATAGCACTTAAGCATTACTTGTGACACCAATAGACCTCGGGTTTTGTGGTTGACTAGAAACCCTTCTGGTTGTCGAGACACTGTGCATGCAGCAACATTTGCCAAGACACACAATCTCAGGAATATACACCTGGCTCTTAGATACCATATCACGCGGTAGGCCTGTGTTTAGAGATAGCTGGGAAAAAGAACTAGGCATTACATTGACTGATTTAGGAATTGTGACTAGAGCAATACACCCTGGTGCACAATACCTCAATTTCTTGTTCAGTTACATGAACATTAACTACAAAAGTTGCTTTCAGATGGTACCGAGTCCCCACCCTATTACACACACTATATCCCACAAGTCCCCCAGCCAACATTGCTGGAGATGTGGGAAAGGAGTCATGAACCATGATGCATATTTTGGTGGTAAATTGTCAGGATCTACAATCCGATTCTTGGGCACCAGTTAATTGAGGTGATTGATAAAAAAATCATGGGTATCACGTTGCAAAAATGACCACGGGGCCCTCCTTCTCTCCATGTTTACCTTTACCGCTGAGAAGCCATGAAAGTGAGGCTGCTGCCTCCTTCCTTCTGGCAGCAGCTAGAAATTTAATCCCCAGGGAAATGGAGGACCACGTCAGACTCCATCCATAACAGGAATGGTGTTTAAAGAAATTCTTTCACATACGAGAAGAATGGAGGAGCTGAAGCGAAGATGAGAATAACTCTGGACATGTTCTATAGGACATGAGGCGATAGGATCGACCTTTGTAGGATCACCTGATACCAATGTCGCAAGTATGAGTGCCAGGCATATAGGGCCTCTGTGCTTGGTGCCCTCCCCTTGCCTGTATTGTACTCTCTCCTCTTCTCCGGACTGTGCTACATGGGAGTGAGTCTCCTAAGTTGATTGCGTAACAGTCAGTTTGCCCACTTAGGTAGTAAATACGAAACCCTCAGCGGCTTCTGAAAAATTTAGAAGTTAATTGATTTCCATAAGAATATTTATTTCCTTCCCGCTTTCAAAGGCTATCGTTTTGCTTACGATTTGATAAGAGGATACTTTCATGTCCCTGGTGGTACCTGTAACCTTCCACACTCCCGCGGGAACGGCGATTAGTAGGTTCGAAAGCGACACAGCTGGAGAGATGGTTGAGTAAATTTAGATAAGGCCAGGTGGACACTCTGTCAGAAAGACTGGACATACTGCTGTTATTCCTTGTTCATTACTCTGTCCTAACAATGTGGCAGGGTGAGTTTGATGTTTACAAGGTTGGTGTGAGTAAGAATATGGTTGTTTTAATTATTGCAGTATTTTGTGTGGATTACCTGACGTTATTTACGATAAATGCTCATTGAAAAAGAAAAAAAAAAAACAAGACCCTGATCCATATTCTTTTCTTCACCATTTTTGTTTTGTGATTGTAGATTTCACAATACGATCATCTATATATGATTGTGGGGGCAGCAGTCAGAGAGATACTATACAAGCATGCTTTCCCATGCAAGCGATAGGAGACTGTGCAAGGGGGGAAGGTCACACTATAAGGATTGCTTTTTAATGTAAATATCTTTAAAAACAGGTCACTTTGTCGAATAATGTGTCCATTAATCCGTGGTCCTATCTATTCTGAGATATCCCCTCTTGTATATATAGCTACAGACCTGTTTGATCCCTCATAATAGGCTGCCAGCACTGGTTGCTATAGCTACAGGCCTGATTTCTACTGCAGCCTAGTGGAAGCCAGTAAACACGCCCCTGAATTCAAAATGAAACAAAGAGAATAGGACTGAGGTAAGATGAATCAATGTAGTGAGACAACCCCTTTAAGACTCAGTCCCATTGCCTTCTATAGGAGAGTTTTCTAGGCATGCTTTGTGACCTGGGAAGAAGTGAGGGTGCAGGGAGAAGGAGAGGGTGAACTGTGACTATTTCCTATTGTGACTGGTGGATCCTGTGTTATGTGTACACATTGGTGTCATCTTTCAGTGTAACCCTGCATGTGCTGATAATGAGCAGACTGCTGAAAATCTCTCTCTACAGAACAGAAAGTGTCAGACTATTATTAGGCCTAGTGGCCAAAGTGAAAACTGCAGGATTTAGAAGCTTGTCTCACTACAAGGATTGCTTTATATGTTAAAGATCTTGTAAAAACAAGTCACTTTGCATTATGTGTCCATTAACAAGGTCCTACCTATTCCTAGATATACCCTCTTGTATAGGGCAGCATCAGCTCCTCAGGTTGCTATACCTACAGACCTGTTTGATCTCTCCTGATAGGCTTCCAGTGTTGGTCGCTATAACTACAGACTTGGTGTCCTCTGCAGCTCGTCACTGCAGGTCAGTAGTAGCCAGTAAACACCCATGAATTAAAAAATTAAACAAGAAAACAGGACTGAGGTAAGATGAATCGATGTAGTGAAACAACCCCTTTAAGAATTATTAAAAAATATTGAAAGTGATATGGAAAATTTAAAAAAATCTAAAAATTAATAAAAAAAATCTGTTCAACATAAAAACATGAGTTAAACAATAAGTCGTTTTTTGATGACACATTCCCTTTAAGTGGGGCATTAAGGTGAAAATAAAAACTAAAACAATACCTAGCTATCCCCTCCTACCGCCTGGCGTAGCTAGCGGGGGAGGGGTTCTGTGCCTCAGTGGCATGGTAGTGTCACCAGCACGGTACTCTTGTCAACTCTCCTGGACCAGTGTGTACGACATGAGGACAGAGGCTGTGCTTGCACCATCCACAGCAGGAGTCAGCTGTGATGTATACCTCCGATTCTGGCCACTTAACCCCTTAGATACCGCAGTCCACAGCATGTAGGTGGTTAACATAGGGAGGGGGCTCCCTCTGTCACACATGGTCATCCCTGCAGCATGATCACATGGTTGCAATGGCAGCAGGGGCTAAATGATGGGCTTCTGTTGCAGATACAGTATAATACATAGCAATGCAGTAATGTATTGATATGTATTATAAAAGCAATCGCATAGCAAATAAAATAAATAAAAAATGTTTTAAAAAATGTAAGAACAAAATTAAAAAGACAAATACAAACCCTAAGGGGCGGTCACACAAATGACTTTTTAGCATGGACTCTATCTGTGGCGAAAACGCCTTTTCCTCGTTGTTTTGATTTGAATTGCGCACTTACAAGCACGGAATTTCAATGAGGAAACGACAGGACTGCTCCAGCCAGGTTTCTGCCTCCTATACTTTGTTAGTAAAACGCCTCAAAGAACTGACATGACAATTCCTTGCAGGTGCGGATAGTGCCTGCCGGAAAATACTCCGAACGATGCTGATTTTACATTGCAGTAAACTGGAATAAACCATTCCTAATAAGACCATGAGTGAATAAAGCTATCAAGAATCCCCGTTACAGGAGAAATTACTAAAAAAAAAAGTAACTATTATTATTATTTACCCTGTTTCCCCAAAAATAAGACAGTGTCTTATATTAATTTTTGCTCCTAAAAACGAGCTAAGACTTTGGGCCACATGTATGAAACTATTTAGGGCTAAAACTCACTTTTTTTGCCCATAGTAACCTATGGGCAAAAAAAGTGAGTTTTAGACATAAACAGTTTCATACATGTGGCCCTTTATTTTTAGGGGATGTCTTATTTTTCCATGAATAAGAATTCACATTTACTGCTGAACAAAACTCAACATGTATTAATATACTGTAGTGATTTCATCACAAACATCAGCATAAGCAGCCAAACTCTGAACTGTATAAAAAAATGTAATGCGTCTTATTTTCGGGGGTGTCTTATTTTCAGGAAAACAGGGTATTTCACAGTGCCATTGATTACAGGGCGCTGTACATTCCAGGGGAGTTACATACATAACAAGTGTTGAACAAGTACAATGTTGACGATAAATGACTAGCCACTGATACAGGGGGGAGAGAGGACCCTGCCCACAAAGGCTTACAATCTACAAGAAAGGAGGGGAGAGACAGAAGGTGTGGGGCAGACATTTTTGTGGGGCGATGTACTGGTGGTGGGGTTATTATGAATTATAAGCAATCCTAAAGAGATGGGTTTTCAGGTTGCTTTTGAAACTGGTGAAAATTGGGGAGAGTGATGTTTTGGGGTAATGAGTTCCAGGGAATGGGGGAAACACGAGAGAAGTCTTCGAGACGCTTATGTGAAGAGCTGATGTACAGTATACAGTATCTCACAAAAGTAAGTACACCCCTAACATTTTTGAAAATATTGTAATATATCTTTTCATGGAACAAAACTGAAGATATGACACTTTGATACAGTGTAAAGTAGTAAGTGTACAGCTTGTATAACAGTGTAAATGTGGTGTGCCCTCAAAATAATGCAGCATACAGCCATCAATGTCTAAACCGCTGGCAACAAAAGTGAGTACACCCCTAAATAATAAAGGAATTGTGCCCAAAGTGTCAATATATTTTTTTGTGGCCACTATTATTTTCCAGTACTGCCTTAACTCTCTTGGGCATGGAGTTCACTAGAGCTTCACAGGTTGCAGCAATGGTATTCCTCTTCCAATCCTCCAAGACAACATCACTGAGCAGGTGGATGCTAGAGACCTTGCACTCCTTCACCTTCCATTTGAGGATACCCCACAGATGCTCAATTGGGTTTAGGTTGGAGACATGCTTGGCCAGTACAGCACCTTTACCTTTATTTTCTTTAGCAAGACATTAGTGGTCTTGGAGATGTGTTTGGGGTCATTATGATGTTGGAATACTGCCCTGTGGTCCAGTATATTACAGTACATGCTGGCATTCACGGTTCCCTCAATGAACTGTAGCTCCCCACAGCCAGCAGCACTCATGTAGCTCCAAACCATGACACTCCCACCATCATGCTTGAGAGTAGGCAAGACACATTTGTCTTTGTACTCCTCACCTAGTTGCCGCTCCACACACTTGACACCATCTGAGTCAAATAAGTTTCTCTTGAACTGTTCAGACCACAGGACTTGTTTCCAGTAATTCATGTCCATAGTATGCTTATTTTCAGTAAACTGTTTTTAGGCTTTCTTGTGAATCCTTTTTAGAAGAGGCTTCCTTCTGGGACGACAGCCATGCAAACCAATTTGATGCAGTGTAAGGCGTAAGATCTGAGTGCTGACAGGCTTACCCCCATTGCTTTAACTTCTGCAGCAATGCCAGTAGCACTCATACAGCTTTTTGAAAAGACAATCTCTGTATATGACACGGAGCCCGTGCTCTCACCTTCTTTGGTTTGTCAAACATTGCAAGGCCTATTCTAAGTCTTGTTAAACAGCTGTATGGTATTGGCCACCATGATGCAGCTCAGTTTCAAGGTGCTGGGGATCTTCTCATAGCTTAGGCCATCTTTATTACAAGAAAACGTACAAAGTTTAATCCCTAGCTTAAAATAGGTTCCCTAATGCGAAACGCGTGTCGGGGCTGTGCTGTTACACGATAGCTGATACAAATAACTTGGTGAGAGGGTGACTATTCATGTTTTTCACCTTCTGATGAAGTATTATGATGTAGTGGGATTTATAATACGTAATAGTATATTTAGATGAGAAGATATGGTTATTGTATCCTACGTTTACTAATGTGTTATATGATGTTATCTTTCATGAATAGACCTTTTATAATGTTATATGCTATGCATTACTGTTTGTGGATGGCATTTTTACCCCTCCTTGCCTAGTCCTGATTGCTTCTGTATCACCCTGTTCAGTATTTATTAGGTGCTTTTTAAAATTCTTTTACTTTGTTTAATTAATGAATAAAGATATCTATGTTTAAGCTAGTGATTGTACTCTGTACGTTTTTCTGTAGTGAGTCATAGTAGTTTTTCTGGCTTTTTTGATAAGTTTGTATTTGTAATATATCTAAGCCATCTTTATGTAGAGCAACAATTTTTTTTTTCCAGATCCTCACACAGTTCTTTGCCATGAAGTGCCATGTTGAACTTCCAGTGACCATTATGAGAGAATGTGAGAGTGATAACAACAAATTTAACACACTTGCTCTCAATTCACACCTCAGACTTTGTAACACTGAGTCACATAACAACGTGGAGGGGAAATGGCAGATTGGGCACAATTTGTCCATTTTCACTGAGAGTTGTACTCACTTTTGTTTCCAGCAGTTTAGAAATTGATGGCTCTGTGTTAAGTTATTTTGAGGTCACACCAAATTTCCACTGTTATATAAACTGTGCACTGACTACTTACATTGTACAATAGTGTCATATCTTCAGTATTGTTTCATGAAAAGATATAATACAATATTTATAAAAATGTAAGGGGTGTACACACGTTTGCGAGATACTGTAATAACACTTTCCAAAGTTCTTTTTCTGGCCTTATGGGGGCATAATATGTAAAACAAAGTAACAAAAAAACACACACAAAATAAAATATTACTAAAATAAATACTAACAGCCCAAACTGCAACTTTTAGCCCTGTCCCCGAGAACCCAATCACCAATATATAAATGTCTGTGATGGAAAAGTAACACAATTATAAAACTTACATTAGTGTCACTGTTGCTGTTAAAAATAATTAAACAAAATATGATTTTTTTCTTTTTACTATTACCCCGCATATTAGAGAAAAATGTACAAATGACATAAAAATAAAGCCTAATATTTCAAGGAAAAAGGGGAAAAAAATTGTACAATAAGCAAGCGCAAAAAAAGCAGAATAGTGTTGAAACCAACTTGTACTACAGAAAAAGAGAGTGTGCCTGGTCAGGAAGGGGGGTATTAGGCCTGGTCAGGAAGTGCTTAAACAGGTTGCATTCAATGGAAACATAAAAATGATCCCTAATCATGAAGAAGGCATTTAGTAGATTTACCTTTCTCTCAGCCTCCTTCACTATTTATTTGTGAGGCGGGGGCAATACCTTTAGCTTTCAGAACATTTATCTTCACATCTCCACAGTGAAGTAAAGAAGTGGAAAACCTTGTGGGTGTAAATACAAAGGGGTGTTAACATAGAAAAAAATATTTTTTGTGTAATCAATAAGTCCCCCAATATCACTGAAGAGATAGAGGGTCAGCTGAATAAACAAAGGGTGCGGGCAGCACAAGCAGGTACAGTGGTAATAATGGCTGACTTCAATTACACCGATATTGACTGGGGTCACGGTTCTGCTTCAACTGCAAAGGAGAGGAAGTTCCTCAACATGTTACAGGATAATTTCATGTGCCATTTTGTGGAAGATTCCACTAGAAGTGATGCTCAATTGGAAATGGTAATTTCTAACAAAGCAGAACTTGTTGGAGCGGTCACTGTTTCTGATAACCTTGGTAACAGCAACCACAATATAATTATTTTTTTTTATTGTGTTTTTATTAAAGTTTAACATATTCCTATGGTACATAAAATTCAATAGAATCATACATGAACAAAATATAAGAAAATATTACAATTGTTGAGAAACAAGGCACGTCACAACCATGACTCATGCGTCTTTGAACGTAAATATGGGTGTATATATAATGTCCATTTGTACAAGACAAAGCCTCATATATGTTCCAAATAATAATCATGGTAGAAAGGAAGAAGAAAAAAAGCTGACAAAGGACAGGACACAAAGAGGGAAGGGGAAAACAGAGCTAATAATTCCCAGAGATATAGAAGTTGTAAGTTCTATATTATGAATGAACATCAGGCCTCACCTCATATGTCAATATTAATGGCATAGTTATCCCAAAGCAACCATATAGATAAAAAAATTTCCAAGGTGTTGTTCAGTGATGCAGTTAAGTATTCTATACTCCTTATAGTTTTAAGTCTTTGAAAACCATCCTGCAATCTAGGAGGGTCTGTACGTTTAAAGAAAGAGGAAATCAGGCACCTAGTTGCTGTCAAGATGCTTAAAATCAGATTCAATGTTGGCTTTTTCACAGGATGCGAAAATAAATTTAATAAACAGAAATTTGGATCCAGTGGGACCTTCAAACCCGTCAGTCTACTATGAATCTTTTAACATCTAGACATAGTTTTTGGATAATTTGACATTTCCAGAATATTTTATATATATTACCGCCTGACATCATTGATCTGGGATTATCGGATTAAGCCTATTATTATTATCATTTATTTTATCCTATGCAGCCTATGCAGCAACGATGGTGTATGATACCATAACATTAGGATTTTGTATTGGTTCTCTTTGTAGATATTACAGATAGACCTCTGGGCAGCTCTTTTCCAAATCAGTTCCCAGTCCTCTGTTGTGAGCTGTCTACCAATGTATCCCTCCCATTTTGACATGTATGAGTGTACAATGGGTTCGTCTGGGAATGGATGTAGTAACATAGTGTAGATGTCTGATATCAATCCCCTAGTCGAAGTATATAATTTGCAGATTAGCTCAAACCTAGTAGGCCATGAAACTTTTGTGGATTTTTGCATAAACTGTAAAAAATTTGAAATTTGTAGATATGAATAATGGCAACTTTCTGGGATCTGAAAATCTGATTTCAGTTTCTCAAATGGGAGTATTTACCTGGTCCTAAGATCCACAACATCTGCGAACCTAAATAATTTGCGGTCAAACCATGGCTTCCACACAGGGTTGCCTATGCTATCTGGCAATAACGGGTTGAATAACAAGAAGATCATAACCATAACCATGAGAGCAGAACGGAGTCCAAATTTTTGGGCGCATTTTTTCCATATTGTCCAAGTCAATTGCTTGGGACCCAGTAATGGAGAACCAGGTTGGATGTAAGACGTGACCCAAAGCAGAGAACCTGGGTGGATTGGCGCTAGCCACAACTTCTCTATTTCGGCCCACCTTGAGGTTGCCAGTAAAGTAGACCAGGCGGGAATCCTATGGAGCTGCGACTCTCATTACTATTTAATAATGTCAGGAACTGCGAGTTCCCCTTCTTTCTTACCCATCAGGCCTTTTATTGGATCAAATAAATTGAAGGAAAGAGGCCTGAATTGCTTTCAGGTCTTTCAGTGGAACCGAAATTGGCAGGGTTTCAAACAAGTATAGTAGTTTAGGCAAATAAGTCATCTTCACTGCCGAAATTCTACCAAGAAAAGACAACGGTAAAGGCATCCACCTTTTCAGAGCATTTCTAATCTCACTGTATTTGCTTGGAAAGTTGTTACTATATAGGGTCGAGTAGGAAGGTGTTAAATTGACTCCCAGAATTTTAAGGATTGCGTTTTCCAATTGTAGCAATATTCAAAGATAAAAAATTTTCTTGTGACATATTAAGAGGTAAAGCCTCCATTTTAGAGTTATGAATTTTATAACCAGATAGATTATAAAATTTGTCTAAATGTAACTGTAAATTTGGAAGGGAGATGTGTGGAGAAGTTAAGGATAATAAAATGTCATCCGCAAACAATGACAACTTAAATTCCCTATCTTTAATAGTAATTCCAGGAATATTTGGGTCAAGGAAGACAGCAGCTGCAAAAGGTTCGACACATAATACAAAAAGTAGGGGAGATAATGGACATCCCTGGCATTTGCCATTTAAAATTCGTATTAAGGGAGATAAATTGTATGGTAGTTTAATAGTGGCCGTAGGTATGGAGTAAAGGGAATAGAGTGCTTGGAGGAAAGGACCCATTATTCCAAATCTTTGTAACGCTGCCATAATATATGACCAACTGAGGCGGTCAAACGCCTTTTCGGCATCTAAACTCAGGAGTAATGCTGTTTGATCCATTTTATTGACTGCATCAATTAGATTGATTACCTTTCTAGAGTTATCCCCCCACCTCTCTCCGACGGAACATTACAAATCCAACCTGATCCTTATGCACTAATTGCGGTAGCCAAATTGCCAGTCTATTTGCTAATATTTTAGTGGATATCTTAAGATCAGAATTGAGTAATGTAATAGGTCTGTAATTGGAAACCTCCATAGGATCTTTATTTGGCTTTGGTATTAAAGTTATATATGAATGTAGGAAAGAGGCCGGTACGTCAGTCCTTCCAGTATAGAATTATACATCTGTGTTTGATATAAAACAAGTTGGAGATTAAAAATTTGGTAGTAGAGATAGGTTAGTCCATCAGGACCCGACGTCTTTCCTGAGGGTAATGACTTAAGAAGCTCTTCCAGTTCTTCAGAAGTTATCATGGAATTGAGGGACTCCACAGCTTCCGGGGGAAGTATCGACAAGTTACAAGAGGAAAGAAATTGGTGTAGGAGAGCATCCTTTGTGAACTTCTCTCTTGGAAGGTTATCACGAAGTGAATAAAGGTCCAAAAAGTATTTATGGAACATTTTTCCAATTTTATTCAGGTCATAAGTAAGATGTCCCTTGTTATCTTTTGGAGCGTGTGGGGAGCGGCGTTCTTGGTCGTCCCGCAGCTGTTTGGCCAATAAAGAGTAGGCTTTTTTTCCCCCTTTCATAATATTTTTGTCTAGTGTACAACATCAGTTTTTCCATTCTGATCATTGCCAGGCTTTTAAGTTGTGCACGAATGTCTACAATTTTTGTAAGTAGGGCTTTAGATGGCCGAACAGCTAAGGAGGATTCCAGCGCCGTTAATTGTGACTGTAAATTTTTTCTTTTCAGATTAGAATTTTTCTTGATACATGACCCTATTGCTATATACCAACCCCGTAATACTGCTTTATGTGCTTCCCAGTGTGTAATAGGAGAGGAGACCGTGTAATGGGAGAGAAATAATCTATTACATGTTGTTTTAATTCCTCCCTTGTTTGTGGGTTTTCAATTAAACTTTCATTTAAGCGCCAGTGGCAATTCTGAATGGTGATAAGATGTGGTTTAAGAGAATGTGTTATGGGGGCACGGTCAGACCAGGTAATGGAATTAATTTCAGCTGATGCCATACGAATCAAAGCTGGAATGTTTCCAAAAAAATAGTTGATTCCTGAATGAGATTGATGGGCTGAGGAGAAAAAGGTATAGGAATGCTCCAGCGGGTGGTCAGTTCTCCATAAATCAAATAGGGCATATTTTCTAATCAATTTTCTAAATTCTCTAGACAATCTAGCTTGGGCAGAGACACAAGGTGTTACTTTAAGATGCAATCTATCAGCCAATTCTGAAAAGGCCATGTTGAAATCCCCACCAATTAGTAGTGTGGAGGATAGGGAGCACTTCAGCTTAAGAAAAATTCTGTTTAGGAAACGTATTTGGGAGCAATTAGGTATGTAAACATTACATAGGGTGAAAGTTGCTCTTAAATATGTATTAATTAATATAATGTATCTACCATTGTCATCTATAATAGATTGTTGAACTTGGAGAGGACATTTGTGGGACAGCAAGATAGCCACGCCTGCTTTCTTTTTACTATGGGAGGAGGCGAAAAGAGTTGAGTATAGACAAAGGAAAAGTTTCCCTCTTTATTAAGATGAGTCTCCTGAAGGAAGACTATGTCTGCCTTCAAGTGTTTCAATTCCACAGCAATAGTCTTTGTTTGATGGGAGAGTTGAGACCCTTGACATTTAAGGATACTAGCCATCATAAAGTAGTTAAAAAATATAGTGTGCTATTAATTTCTCCCCCTGGGAGGACAGACCAAAAGACAGAAGACAATAGGATGGGCAGTGACCAGACAACATTGCAATATATAACCATAAACACATAGAAATTTAACAAATAAACCTCAATAGGTAAATACCAGAGTGATAGGCTCTGGAGTAGGATATGTTGTATGTAAACTACTCAATAGCTGTATAGAAACCAAAAATACAAAAGACTTCAATTTCCTAGAGGGAAAAATAGGAGAAAAAAAAGGAGAGAAAAAAAAGGAGAGAAAAAAAGGGGGGAGGGGGTAAAGGACGGCGAAAAAGAAAAAAAAAAAAGAAAAACAGAGACTTACAAGCTTGAACAACCCCTTGTGGGGAGAAAAGTGTTAGGCACTTCAAGAGGGCCCCATGGAGTCCCAAACATTCACCGCGTGATCTGTGAGGCCAGGTGGCAGAGAGGGGAAGGAGGGCCGAAAGATGCCGGCCCTCCCCCAACCGCCACCCTCCCACCATCAAAATGGTATAGGAGATGCAGAATTAGCAAGATAAAGGTATATGTGTTACGGAACCTGGTCAGTACAGGACTGGTAAGAAAAATGAATAACATTGCATAGATGGACTTGCAATACGGTCTAAGGAAGTTGGAAGTATTCAGAAAATACTCAGGTTGTCGGTGAAGCCGTCAGATCTACGGAGAGTCTCTTTTGGTCTTCTGGTCGCCTTCTACGTCCCCCGATGACAGGTTGCCAGATAACAGGCGGCGGCGAAGGCAACTTCAGTTCTCAGATTTCAGGAGTAATGTCCAGCTGCTGACAAAAATGGCGGAGGTCAGCGTGGGATCTCAACACCACCCTCTTTACTGGTGCTGAGCATGAAGGGGAAGCCCCATTTGTAGAGTATGGAGTGAGGTTTAAGTGTCTCTAGCAGGGGTTTGAGGCATTCCTATTATAAAGTGTCATCCAAGAGAGGTCTGGATAGAGCTGTATTGGGACCCCCTCATAGTTGATGGCTTTTAGGGATCTAGCTTTGCGCATTATACGTTCTTTGTGTTTAAAGTCCTGCAGGCAGCAGATTACATCTCTCGCTTGGTTAGCAAAAGATTTGAGTTTTAAAGCTCGATGGGCTCTCTCCAGTTTAATGCTGTGAGAAGGCGGTTCACCCAGTGAGTTAGGCAAGTCCTATATCTGTAGTTCCACAGGGCTTGTTGTTGGCTGGCTTATAACCCTGTGCTCTGAAAGCTGCGCTCCGTCCTCTGCTCTCCTGAGCTGTCAGCGAGGGCGGGAGCGTGCGGTAATGTAGCGTTGCTCGGCACAGGGTATGCGTCCCCTCTCACCTCTGCCTGCCAGGACTCTGTCGATGCGGACTGGAGCGCCCGAAGATACTGCAGCGCTCGGTACAGGTATTGTGTCTCCTCTCGTCTCCACTCTCCAGGGCCTCTGCGTTATGGCCGCTCCCGTGAGTCCCTGGAAAACAGCGCGCTCCTTTTGTAAGGGCCGCTGGCAGCAATGACAGCCCAATGAGGTGTCGGAGTAAGGACCGGGATGGTCTCGGGTGCGTCTAGGAACTCTGTGGCCATTTTTTGCCAGATTCCAATGGCTGCAGCTCCCGATATATAGTTGAGGCTCTGCAGAGAAACTCTCCTAGGCATCCATCTCCTTCAGCCCCAAGCCATGCCCCCCAATATAATTACTTTTAGTGTAAACTGGAAAAAACAAACATAGACCGGAAGGACAAAACATTTAATTTTAAAAAGGCCAATTTCCCCTTATTTAGGGCCGCAATACAGGACATAGATGGAGAACAGCTATTAGCAAATAGTGATATAGAAGCCAAAGGGGAGGGCTTTCAATATACTCTGGGAAATTTATAGCAAAATTTATTCCTATGGGTAACAAGTATAGGCGATTAAAACGAAATCAAACATGGCTTCTACCTTCTGTTAAAAGGGCAATAAATAATAAAAAGGACATTTAAAAAGTGTAAGTCAGAGGGGTCAGCATTAGCCTTTGAAAATTACAAACAGCTTAATAAAATTTATAAAAATAAGTAATCAAATCAGCTAAAATACAAAATGAAAGGCAGGTGGCCAAGGACAGCAAAACAAACCCCAAGAAATTCTTTAAACATATGGCTGTGGGCCCAGTGTGGATGGAGGCAGTGCTAGAGCTGATGGGGTGGACCTGGTGTGGATGGAGGCGGTGCCAGTAGTTAATACATTAACTGATATAATAAATTGGCTCAGTGTAGAAATGATCCAATCCAATTTTAATAACCTGAATGTGAACAAGGCTCCAGGCCCTGATGGCATACACCCAAGGGTTCTTAAAGAGCCCAGCTCAGTTATTTTTGTGCCTCTGTTCATGATACTTAGAGATTTTCTGGTGACTGGTATAGTGCCAGGGTACTGGCACAAGGCAAATATAGTTCCCATCTTCAAAAAAGGCTCCAAGTCTTGCCCAGGTAATTGTAGACCAATAAGTTTGACATCCATTGTGGGAAAACAGTTTTGGGGCTCATAAAGACTATATACAGAAATATGTGGCAGAATATAACATTATAAGTGATTGCCAGCATGGTTTTACTAAAGACAGAAATTGTCAGAACAACCTGATCTGTTTTTATGAAGAGGTAAGTAGAAGTCTGGATAGCGGGGCAGCTGTGGATATTGTGTTTTTAGACTTTGCAAAGGCATTTGACACTGTCCAGCATAAGCGTTTGGTAGGTAAATTAGAATCCATTGGGTTAGAGATAACAGTGTGTAATTGGATTAAAAACTGGCTATCGGATCACACTCATAGAGTGGTGGTAAAGGACTCCTACTCTGAGTGGTCCCCGGTTGTGAGTGGTGTCCCCCAAGGCTCAATACTGTGTCCTCTTTTATTCATTGTATTTATTAATAATATAGTGGAGGGGATTTCTATATATGCAGATCACACCAGGCTATGTAATGTAGTGCAATCTATGGCAAATGTTCATAATTTACAAGCTGACCTGGACACACTGAACAATGTCAATTAGCTGCCTCTAATTAAATCAGGATATTGCCGTGTATTATAAGAGACATGGCCCCGTCTTCCCTCCCCGTTCATCATGTGACCGCGCAGTCCGTGATTTGTTGGCGTCTCCCCCCGCTTCCACCTCGTTCCTGACACGCAGCACCGGATTTGGATCACTCGTTTCATAATTCAGTTTTTAAGTGACCCTTTCCCCTAACGTTATTTTTATTTAATATATTTTTTTCCTATACATACATATATACAATGACTCTCCCCCCCCCCCAAAAAAAAAAAAAAAAAAGAGACATGGACTTGTGGGACAGGGATGTAATTTTACCGCTGTATAAAGCATTGGTGCGGCCTCACTCTGAATATGCAGTTTTAGGCTCCAGTTTATAGAAATGATGTATTGGAGCTAGAGAGACTGCAAAGCTGAGCAACCAAGCTAATAAGGGGAATTTAGCATCCTAGCTATGAGGAGAGGTTAAAAGAATTAAACTTACTTAGTCTTGAGAAAAGACGGCTATAGGGAGGCATGATTAATTTACATAAGTATATAAATGGCCCCAACAAAAAGTATGGGAAAAAGCTATTTCATATAAAGCCCCCTCAAAAGACAGGAGGACATTCTCTTCGGCTGGAGAAAAAAAAGCCTTCTTCACTGTGAGATCTGTCAATCCGTGGAATATCCTGTTTGAGGAGCTGGTCACATCAGGAACAAGTGAGGGATTCAAGAAAGGCTTAGATATCTACCTGAAACTAAGTAGGGAAACTAAGCTTAAAAAACTCATCTCCCTCCTTTCAACAAATCTTTCTCCACCTTTGGTTAAACTTGATGGACATGTGTCTTTTTTCTACCATAGCAACTATGTAATATTTGGGGGTTGTCTTGGTTTACTCTTTTTGCAGTATTTTTTTTGTCTTTTCCAAATTATTTATTTTTCTCTTGTAAGTTTTTAATGCTTCATCACTAGCTTCCTGTCTCAGTTGTTTAAATGCTTACTTTTCATCACTTAATGCGTTCCTTACATTGTAAATTAACCGCTTGGGTTATCTCCTGCTTATAAGAAATTTTTTGGACCTTACATAGAACAGAATGGAAAGCCATGCGCAAGGGCGACCGACTCTCCAGTCTGCATGGAAAGATTTGGGGGCACGTTCCCAAGACAGGTGCGGGTTCCAGAGCTGGGACCCGCATCTATCAGACAATGATGGCATTTCCTAACGATATGCTATTATTGTCTATGGTGGCAAAACCCTTTTAAAGGGAATGTGTCATAAAAAATTACTTATTGTTTAACTCACATTTTTATGTTCAACACATTTTTTTAAGAATTTTTGGTTATATTTTTTTATTATTTTTCATATGACTTTCAATATTTTTTAATAATTCTTAAGTCCTGCAGTTTTCACTTTGGCCACTAGGCCAAATAATAGTCTAACACTTCCTGTTCTGTAGGAAAGATTTTCAGTTGTCTGCTCATTATCAGCACAAAGAGGGTCATACTGAAGGAGACATACAGATTATACTTTACGCGTTTCGCGAGAGAGCTCTCTCGCGAAACGCGTAAAGTATAATCTGTATGTTTGTTTTTAATTTTGTGAGAGTAAATCTTGCATTTTTAAGAATAAATACTTTTTCAATGTAAAAGCCTCTAGCTCGGGCTTTTTATCCTGCACGGTGCGCCGGGTCCATTTTTTTCTTTTTCATTAGTGTGTGTGTGTGGGCATAGATTCACTAGTATTACACATTGGCAGCACAGGGAGTTTGTTGTGTAGACATAACATAGGGGCACAGGTAACTCAGTCCAAGCTGCAGATTTGCTGTGGTCAACAATGCCATTGGCTATGTGCTATTCCGAACATTTTGCAGATTTGAAGATTATATTAACAGTTTTCTAAACCTTACAAGATCTAAGCCTAATCACCAGTTTCAACAAAAATATCTCGAGGAAGGGGTCTTTGTACGTGAGCACTGAAAATTGCAATAAATGGGACATTGTTTTCCTAAATGGAAACATACAAAACCCTTGAGGATTATGGCTTTGGCATTTCTCTGCTATGTCACTGCTGGGATTAAAAACTACTGTTGCTCCTGTCACCCAGGATTCTAGTTGTGGAGATTATAAAGCTTTTAGAATAAATCCACAAGAAGAAAAAAATAGGATCTGCATGCCTGGGGTGCACAATCTGCATTTAGTATAGTTTCAGAATTAAGTGTGTTGATTCGGTAATTCTTTATAGTTGCTGATTCTAATCTAAACACTGCTTTAGGATTGTGGTTTAATTTGGACATTGATTACACTAATGCAGTTGTAAAACACATATGGCAATAATAGCTATTATAATAGATCACCCTATATAAACAAATATTTACATATCTATCTATCTATCTATCTATCTATCTATCTATCTATCTATCTATCTGTCTGTCTGTCTGTCTATCTATCTATCGATCGGTTTATCTCCTACAGCCAAACTAGACTCATTATAATTTAATATCCAAAATGTTATGTCATTAACTATTTTTAAAAACGCATAAAATATGTAAAAATTGGAGTGTTAGGGGCCGTTTGCATGGCACAGGACAAATGCGGTTTGCGGATCAAGCCCCTCCCCCTTCGTGCCGACATCTTCATGTTCCGCCCGAAATCCGATCTAAAACAAGCAATTGGCGGAAAATCCACCGCATTGATTTTCAATTAAAGTCTGTGTAAAAGGTTGACACCCGGTTTACAGACGGCTTTGAAAACCGAAAACACTCTGTAAAACCGGGTGAAAACCCGGACCATGGGGACAAGCCCTTACAGGACAGTCTAGCATTAGTTCTGCAGTGGACAGTAGTTCACATAATGATACTGAATGACTACATGCATTATATAAAAGGTGTAGCATACGCCATAACAATATAGTCCACACGACATAAGTTAAAATATTTTTCAGATTCAGAGTCCTAAAACCGACAAGTATTTTGATGTGGTCTTGAATGTGGATTTTCTTCACCAGATTTATAGTCAGAAAATGAGTCCCATTCATCTCTATGGGGTTTTGAACGTGGATCAGACATGGAAATGTTTGAGACATGTTTTTTTTACCTAAAATACGGCAGATTATTGAACGTGTTCTAAGCTTTTTGCAAAAGCAGCATTTTTGAAATCCGACTTCAAGAATATCCAAGTCATGTGTACTACAACTCGAATTTCCAACTGAGGTCTATGGGGATGGTTTACAGCCGAATTTTTACGGTTTTTAAAACCCGAATCTGAGAAAAAATCCGATTATAAATGCTTGTCGTGTAGACGAACCCTAAAGAGGATCATACAGGATAATTAGGGTAAAAATACATAAAGTGCAATATTAGATCTGCATAAAGTTACCATAAGCATCACTATCAAAGCCATAATAACATAATGCTAGGGAAATAGAGTACAATAACGTTCCCTATCTCCAACAAGAAAATAGCTTGTCCAGCAGTTTCTACTTAAAAACCCCTCAATTGCTTTATTAAAAAACACTCATGGGCAAAAAGATGGGAGATGCTGCTTACGCGTTTCGAGCTCTAAGTCATAGCTCTCAGTCATAGCTTAGTCGAGCTATAATTGCTCAAAACATGTAAGAAGCATGTTCTGTCTTTCCTGGCCATAAGTGTTTGTAATCCTTAAAATTCCTAAATAAATTGTGTTCTATAAGAAGAAAGTCCTGGACAAGTGATTTTTTTTTCTTGCTGTGAACACAAATATTCTGCCTGATAGTCTATAGGTGGTCCATACACAAGCTATGCACCCAGTAGAAGAGAAATACTTTAGTAGACATTTGGGATGAGTTGTATCCTTCATTAGGCCATGTCTCCACAGCACTGGTTTTTGGTTGGATTTTTAATGAGATTCAGTATTTAGAATCTGAAAAAATCCGACTGTAACCAGTGTCCATAGACCACAATAGAAAATCCAAGCTGTAGTCTACACAGCACGGCCTTTCTATTGTCGGATTTCTACACTGCTGGTTTATAGAGCATGTTCTATAATCCGCCATATTACGGTGGATTCTCGTCCAGTACTGCCGAAATCCGACCGTGTTTTTTGCCGCAAATCTACGCCACACAACAGGGTACAGAGATGTTAAAATAAATGGGACTATCATGATTGTTCCTGACAGATCCCCAGCTGTGAGCTCTGGACGCTGGCCACGGCCGTTGCAACAAAAACCGCGGTTTCAGCCATAGTTTCTTCATATTTGTTTTCACCAGTGTGAACACTGTCTTACTCCTCTCTGTTAATTGATTCCTGGCGAACACCCGTAGTAAGTGTCCTCTACACTTTTTATCCACAATCAAGTTCTCCATTTTGTAGAGCAAATCTGCCTCTATTACCCACTTTCAAATCTTACCTGGTCTTCTGTTTACTTCCTGCTCTGGCCTAACGGGACATCATCACTGCAGCCACTGATTATGCAACAGTCGCGTGCTATTGCCTGATGTCACCATTTGGAGGTGAACTCTCTGTGATCGCTGATGTCAATAAATGGCACGTGACCGTTGCAGCCACTAATTGCTTTCCTGTTTGATCAGAGTTGGAAATAAACAGAAGGCTGGTGGAGACTGCATACAGTGGCAGCGCTGGAACATGGGTGAAAGGAGATGTGAATATAAGCTTTTCTATGTATTTTTTATCAGGCTATCAGTACCCTAAAAATATGCTATTGAGGCCCCATTTACATCACGTTTTCACGCCCTGTTCATAGTATCCGTTGAGATACTGTAAAAATGTTGGATACTGTGTCAGGACCACAATGAGGCCATTGACTTTTATAGGGCTAATTAGACTATGTCTATCCCATGTAGTGAACATGTCCGGTTCCTGCACCAGACACAAAAGCGTGGTCAATGCGGTAACTGGACACGCTTGCTAATTAGGGCAGATGTAATCCAATTAGGACTACATTTTCTTCATAGAAGTCAATGACCTCGTCAAGGCCTCACTGTGGTATGTGTCGGGATAATTTTTTACAGTATACCACAAACTAGGGGGCGAAAACATGATCAACCCTTTTAACCAAATTAGCTGCCTTTTGTAGAACTGGCCAGTGCCCATTTTGCAGGTCATGCATCGAATACGCAATGCCTAGATTTATCAATTTAGCACAAAGTTTCTGTATCACGGCAACAATCACAATGAATAGGAGCTCGATGACACTGGCTCCATACAGAACATAAGAACCTTGGGCACAGATGTTGTTTTGTCTCAATCTCTTTATTTAATGCAGAGCAGGTACAATAGCCAATCCATGAATAATTGCGTGATTAGATACACTATACAAATAAATGGCAAGGTAAGCCTTCTCTTATGTTACCTTTATATACACCAACATGCACACACTCTAGTTATGGGTAAAGGCTCTGTTCCTTGTTTCCTGTTGGAGATGCATTCATGCTCCTTGCCACATGTATATATCTTTATTGGATGAACAGCAAAGGTTTGATCACATCTTTATTGGAGATTCCATTCGGAGCCTTCGTTGGGGATTCTTTTGACTACAATGAATAAAATAGCGCAGCACGGTGCACTACTTTCCAGTTAAAATGATGGAAACCCGACTGTCCCTGTTGGAGCCTCCAACACAGATGTGAACCAGGCCTAATGAAGTTATTTGTGCAGGGAAAATCACTCACATCTTTTCTCTTCAGCTCAGTTTCTTATACAGGCAGTCCCCAGGTTACATTCTAGATAGAGACTATAGATTTGTTCTTAGGTTGAAGTCGGAACAGGTATATTTATTAAATGGAACTACAGCAAAAAAGTTTGTTTTTTTTTAGTTTTGGGTAGTACAGGAAAGAGTTTTTAGATTAATAAGTCTTCACCTCATATTCACCTCATGTACTGCTGCGGCATGCTGGAACTTGTCGGTCTACAGCTACTATCTGCTGTAGAACATGGAACTACAAGTGCCAGCATGCCCTATAAGTCTCCGTTTGTAACTAGGGGACAGATGTAAGTCAGAACGGTGTAAGTCGAGGACTGCCTGTACTGTATAACCTAATTTGTATTATGATTTGTTCACTTACTGTAGTTGTCATCTGTTTGTCTCAGTGTTGGTCTCTTGGGGTGTCATAAATGTAAATGGGATCTCTAATTTTATAAACAAAGCTTTGGAAACAAGGATATCTGCTTGTTATTATTGTGAATGGATGTATATGCAAAAAGAAAAAAGGAAGAGGGGGCGCACAATAGTGTTATATTGTAAATAATGAGTGAGTAATAACGGAAGGTAAACTTCTCACCTTTTGGTGTTGCGCTCTTAGTTTAGAAGCACAACACTCATAAGCGCGTACAGGGCTATGTGTACCCCGTAGCCCTTACTACGGCAGCTGCGGGTCTCTGTAGCTCCGTTCGGATAACCGGTGGGAGAAAAATTGCCAAGGGAAGGAAGAAAAAGATGGACCCGGCGCACGTGTAATGGAAACAGAAAAAACCCCAGGTATAGGTTTTTTCATTAGAAGAGTTTTTTTTTTTCTTAAAAATGATCGGTGTTACCGAGAAAAAATTAAAAACATAAACATAAAAATTACTTGAGGGTTTTGCGGTACAGCCGCGTTTCTCAGAAGTAAAAATTTAAGGAACACGGTTATATAATGTTATCAATACATTCATTGGGTTTTGTTTTACAGGTAATGGTAAACAGGAAAGGTGTGAAGAAAAAAGAGACGTATTGGACAGGGGAAGTGTCAATCGGATGTGAAGCAAACGAAGGAAGGACGGGTTGCCCCGGGGTTAGACTAGAACCCGAGGCACATGTCTATCTTGTGTGTGTGAAATGACAAAAAATTAAAAACAAAAACAAAAAGTGTGAATTGCTTTTGAGTGAACGTTTTGGGTACGTGAATAAAAAAGGTGTACTCTCGGGTGGGGATTTTTAGTAAATCACCAGGAGAGTTGAAGACTAAAAAATAGCAGAGGTTGATCAGATCGAAGTTTAGAAGTGGAATAGGAATAGAAAATTGGAAAAAAGGTGGAAAATACAAAGGACTGTGACGGTACGGTGGATCCGCTGGACCCCCGAAAGCGGTGGAGTTAAGCCACGCCGGGAACGGAGTCTAAGTACCCCCCGGTTTTACCAGAGCCCCCCGCAAAGGGGGATGGACTTGCTGCGGCGTGAGGCCCAGGTCTTTCCCCCTGAGGATTGTTGCGGTGGGGGCCCGGGGTACTGCGTGGTACAGGATCGTAATCCAAAGGCGTAGTCAGGAAAGGCGAAGGTCAGGGAGGCGGCAGAGGTTCGTGGTCAGAGGAGGCAGACGGTCGGGAGGCGGCAAACGGGCAAAGGTCGGAAAGTAGCGGAAGGACTGGTCCCCGGAAGAAATATGGACCTAGGACACCCCAAACTCTCCCAAGGCACACCAAAAAAATCGGGAAAACGGGTTTTCCCGGGGGCGGTAATTATATGGACCGGGCCCCCGGCAATCAGCCAATTAGGGGGCAGGGCCCCTTTAAAATTTAAACCAGCCGCGCGCGGCGCGCTGGGGGCGCGCATGCGCACGGGCCCGGGAAGACGGGCCCCGTTAACCGGAGCGGGGCCGGGTAAGCGAGCCGGCGTGGGGACGGGGTGGCCGGGGGTGACGCAATGCCGCCCCGCGGCCCTGGCAGGCGGGGAAAGGGGGCCGAGGGGAGCGGTGCCCGCGGCGCCATGACAGTACCCCCCCCTTAGGTCCCCCTCTCTTTTTGAACCTAGCCAGGAGATCTGGGGACAGATTGCCTTCCGGCCCCCCACGAACGCTCCTCAGGCCCCAAACCCCTTCCGTCGTGAGAAAGAACCGCTTCCCCTCCTGTTTCTGTGCCAGCCTCCTTTGACCTAAAAGTGTCACCCCGATTCGGCCCAGGAGAAGGGGGGACAGATCTACGGGAGAAGCGATTCGCACCCAGGTTGGGAGCGGGGGACATGGAAGGGTTCGGGACACGCGAGTGGGAGGCAAGGGAGTTGTAGGAGACCGGGTTAAGCTGACGAGTACCACAAAGGGCCCAAATTTTTAGGGCCCACTTGTAGGGGGTACCTTGAAACGGATGTTTTTGGGCCGATGCCAACCTATCACCTGGTTTAATACAGGAGGAGGTCCCCGGTCCCTATGGCCCCTAACCTTGTCGAGAGGAACCCGAGCGGGCCTGAAGGGGACCTGCCAGAGTGACTGATGTTCGTATTGGGCATCCACGGCGGAACGTGACACGAAGCGGTGGGGGGAGAGGTGGGCGGGGATGAAACCCCAAACAAAATAAAAAAAGGGGCGGCTTTAGCGACCCCGGTCTAGGGAATTGTAGGAATTCCGCCCGGGGGAAAAGGCAGCCCCAATTATCTTCCCGGGGCGACACAAAAATGTCGAAAAGATAAGGCTTAAGTTTTGGTTGACCCCTTCCCCCTCCCCTTTGGGTTTGGGGGGTGGTACGAAGCGAAAGCCCAGTGGCCCGTAACTGGTACACAGAGCCCCCCGAACTTAGACACAAATTGGACTCCCCTATCGGGTGATGTGCGGGAAGCCCATGTAACCGGAAGTAGGGTGGAAGAAGGTGGGTAGTGAGGTGAGAGGGTAACCGGGAAGGGGAAAAAAGAGCATCTTGGAAAAACCTGAAACCCACCACCCAAATGCCCGTTTTCCGGATGAGGGCCGGCAGGTCAGTGCAAAGTCCATAGCAATAGGGGTCCACGGCTTCTCAGGCACGGGGAGAGGTGAAGCGACCCGGGGGGTTGAGGCGGGGCCTTTGTTGAGCAAAGAGGACAGGCAGGAAAAAAGTCCCGAACGTCTTGCATGAGAGTGGGCACGTGTTTGGAGATAAATTTTTTTACGGATTGGAATCTGGTGGCCGCTTTTTGGGACGAATGCCCCCCATTTTAGGTTCGAGCCGAAAAAGCAGGACGGACGTAGGTTTTCCCCCGGAGGGGTACCTGTAGAAGGTTAAGGAGCGCAGCAGAACCGTTCCGGAGGAAAATGTGTGTAGGGAGGCCCCAAAGCCTACCGTATCAGGGGATTGGAGAGAGCGTCTGCCCTGACGTTTTTTTCCCCGGTCGGAAGTTGGGAAGTTTTTAAAACAGCAAAGAAAAGTGCCCACCTGGCTTGTGCGGTTCAAACGTGGGAGATTGCAGATAGAGGGTTTTTTTATCCGTGTTTTTTCGATAGGGTTGAGACCCCCTTCCCAGCGGTGAGCCATTTTCTAAGGCCAATTTTTAGCAAGGAGTTCCGGTCCCCAATGGTGTGTTCCCCTCAGGGGGTGAAGGTTTGGGGAAGAACCCAATTTTCGCAATTTTCCCCGAGGGGTCTTCGAAGAAAAACGGCCCCGGGCACCAACTGAGGAGGCATCGACTTTAAAACAAAAGGGCGTGAGGGGCCGGCGAGAGAGAAAAGGAGCGGAAGCGAATGCGGTTTTCGAGTTGGAAAGCCTCTTGGCCTCGGGCGGCCAGGATTTGGGGTCGGCCCCTTCTTTGGGAGGGGGAAAAAGGGTGCCCCAGAGATGAAATGAGGGTAAATTGCCTATAATAGTTGGAAAGCCTTAAAACGTGAATGGGCCCCAAGGCCCACGGACGAGGCCATTGCAGGATGCTGAGGCTTTGGGGGGGTCCATCTGAAAGCCCCTTTATCTACACGATGTACCCTAAAAAAAGGGGAGTGGGTACGTTCAAAAAAACACTTCTCCGCTTGGCATAAAAATTGGTGATCCCGGGGGCGTTTTTGAGACTGGCGGACGTGGTGAGGTGGGTCTCCCGGTTGGAGAAAGATGAGAATGTATCCGATGACAAAAACACAAAGTAAAAAAGGTCCGGAAGATCTCATTCCAAAGTTTTGGAATACGCCGGAGCGTTAAGGAAAAAATGGGATGCGAGATCTCGAAAGGGGCCCCACGGGGGTTAAAAGGCCCTTTTTTCCCTCGTCCCTCTCGTATGCGAATCGTTGTAGGCTCAGGAGATCCAATTTAGAAAAAAAAATTTTTGCGCCACGAAGGCGGTCAAAAACGGAGATAAAGGCAGGGGGGGGGGACCCATTCTTGTGTTATTTTGTTCAGGCCCCGGTAAAACGTACAGGCCGAAGGGTCCCTCTTTTTCTCGCGAAGAAAAAATCCGGGTCCCGCAGGGAGAAGATTCGTATGAAGCCCTTGGTAGGTTCTCGGATTAGTCGGTCATAGCCCCTTTGTTCCGGGGCGGAAAGCGGGTAAACTCTGCCTCGAGGAGGAGTAGTCCAGGTGAGACAATAGGGCAATCGAAGGGCCCATGCGGAGGCAAAGTTCGGCCCGTTTCTGGAGAAAACATCAGCATAGTCCTGGGAAGGGCAGGAGACCTGGGGAGACTTGTTTGGTTTGGTAACGGCAATCTGAAGGGCGGGCGGACTGCCCGAAGGGGATTGGGGACAGGCCCGGGCCCCCAAAGAAGAATCTCCCCTGTTCCCATTCAGGGGCGGGCATGCTCTTGCAAAAAAAAGGGGGGGCCCCCGGAGGTTCAGAAGAGGGACCGGGGCGCCGAGAACTTCACAGATTCCCGATGTAACGCCCCAAATTGCAAGATGAGGGGGCGTGCAGAAACCGTGGCATCCTTGGGCATTGCCACTGGGAGCAGAACAAGGGTTTTTTTGCAGGGGGTCACTGGAAGCCGGTACTGGAAAACCCGTGCATGGCTAATGAATTTCCCGGGGGACCCGAATCCCGGAAAGGGGGGGTTTTGGAAGGTGCTGTCCCGGGGAGGTTCCCCAAAGAACCGAAAGGGTCGACGGGGGGCCCCACTGACACCCCGGGTTGCCTCTCTACGAGCCCGGTGCGGAAGTTTTCCCCGGGGCCCCCGGACGTCTCCTATGAAATGACCGGAAACCCCCGCGGTAGAAGCCAACTGCCTGAGGTCGTGCGAGCGTTCTCCTGGGGGCAGAGTGCCTTTTCCCCCTGCTAGGTTCGTCCTCAAGAACCGTTTTGGCGGAGGAAGGGAGGGCGTTGGAAGACAGGAGCTAAGCGAGGTAGCCCGGCGTGGACGGGTGGACTCGCGTTTTGGGGACGGGTCTGTTGTCTTCGGCGAAACCCGGGTTCGATCCGGGTGGCCAACGAAACAGTTCGTCCAAAGGGGTAGGCAGGTCGCGGGCCGCGAGCTGTCCTTTAAAGCGTCCCCAAAGGCCCTTTCCAGAAGTAGCCCCCGGCCTTTGTTCCAGGCTAGTTCGAGGCTAGAGTGCGGAACTGCACAGAGTGTGTCCCCAGTGGGTCGCCCCGACGGGGCGGAGCAGGCTGCGGCAGTAGGAGGTGCGGCCGGGGTTTCCCCAAAAAACGGTCCCGGAACCCCCGGAGGAAAGGCTTGCAAGTTAGCCGTTAGGGGGTCTCCCCGGGCCACAGCGGAGTGGCCAGGCCAGGCTTCGCCCCTTAGGAGGTAATATAAAGGCGACTTTGCCCGTCGTGGGAAATTTATGTCCCCCGGATCTCGAGTGTATAGAACATGACTGATGAAACCTCTGCCTTCTTGGGGTTCCTCATAGGAGCGGGGAGCGGCCAGTGCAGGAAGGGGCCCCGGGGCCCGGCAGGAGGAGCTGGGGCAGGAGCAATGGTGCGGTGGGAGGCAGGGGCGGCGGAGGTGGCGGCCCCAAGGTTCTGCATCATGGCTGCGAGCTGGGCGATGCGTGACTTGCTGGGGACGGCTGTCGTAACGTCCCCGGGGTTTTTTTTTTTTTTTTTTGGGAGAGGGACCCTGGCGGAAAACCATGGAGATTGTACTGTGGGGCGGTACTTGGGTCCGTGGAAGCAAGCGGTGGTAGTTTAAACCCGCCAGGGAACGGGGTTAAGTAGCCCCGGTTTTCCCGAGCCCCCCGCAAGGGGGATGGACTTGCTGCGGGTGAGGCACCAGGTCGTTCCCTGAATGACTTGTTGCGGTGGCGGGGGGGTACTGGTGGTACAGGATCGTAAACCAAAAAGGGGTAGTCAGGAAAAAGGGAGAAGGTCAGGGAGGCGGCGAGGTTCGTGAAACAGAGGCAGGCGAGGTAGGGCAGGCGGGAAACGGGCAAGGTCAGGAAACGGTGGGAAAAGGACTGGTACACGGGTAAGCAAAATGGACACTAGGACACTCCAAATCTTCCCCAAAGGCCACCAACAATCTGGCAACAGGTTTTCCGGGGCGGTACATTATATGGCCAGCGCCGGCAATCAGCCCCTTACCGGGACACTGGCCCTTTAAATTTAAACCCGCCGTCGCGCGCCCGCGCTAGGGGGCGCGCTGGCGCCCGACGGCCGGGACAGCGGAGCGCCGTTCACGGAGCGGGGCCAGGTAAACGGCCGGCGTGGGGGCGAGGGGGCCGGGGTGACCGCAAAGCCCGCGCCCGGCCCTGGCAGGGAGGGGGGGCGGGCCCCAGGGGCAGCGGGCCCCCGGCCCCCCATGACAAGGACCGTGAGAAAGGGATTCTTTTTTAAAAAAACAGGCGCCAAAAGATTGTAGAGAATAAGGGCGTTATTAATTTTGTATTTCCCAGTGAGTGTGATTGGTTGAAAAAAGAAGACTTTGGGGATTAACCAATGGTGTGTATATAAGGAAAGAGGGCTTGGGTTTGGGTTTTGTACAGCGGGGCCCTATGAATAGGCCCAAACCGTGGAGAAGTTAAAAAGGTAAATGATTGGTGCTTGTATGCCGGGAGTTAAGATGGACCCAAAGGAAAAGAAAAATACTTCTTATAGGAATTCGAAGAAAGTGTTATGAGGTCGTGGTTAAATGTTGCCCCCATCGGGATTATGTTGAGTCAGAATCAGAAACAATGAAAATGTTGGAAGCAAAAGAAAGACAAAATAATATTTAATGGAAAACAATTAAGACTAACAAAATTAGCTTTACTTAAAATGTGCCACAAATTTTTAAAGTGTGCTAGGCATGGTAACTGTATACATCATTATACTATAAGTAGGGTTGATTTTTTTATGAGGTTGTAAAAATAACAACAGAAGTAAAATAAATATCTGGGTATGTGGAGACTGCCGGATATAACTCAGGACAATGGGTAAATTTTCCGTGGGAGTTTTACTATGGTAAAAAATGAAAAAAACTAAAATAAATTTTTTTAAAAAAAAAAAAATTATAGTACTGGATATATCTATAATCCTAACCCGGGAAACACACCTTTAATCTGATTTTGTTTCAGCAATGGGGGTGAATTTCTGAATTTTTTTTTTTTTTTTTTTTAGTTGTGTGTTTAACATTTGAATGAATTGCAGGGAAAAATTTTTTAAAAAATTAGTTCCGTGGCATTTGAGGGGCCTTTGGGGAAAAAAAAGTCTGCAGCCCTATACCCAGAAACATCTCCTTTCTTTTGGAGAGCCCGGGGCGGTTGGGTAATTTTGGGGGGAAAAAGTCAACAGGAGTGTATTTAAAAAATGAAAAATTCTCTGGTGGTTTCGTTACAATGGGTGAAACGTGTGTAACAGATCTCCCCTTTTGAACGGGTTATGGGCCATTGAGACGAAGGTGCAATGGCGGGTTTGGGTTTTTTCCAAAATATTGAAAATTCTAATGAAAAACCTTAGCCCGGGCTTTTTTTATTGTGTTTTGGGTGGAAACTTCTTATAAGTATATAGTGTAGTAAGTTTAATCCGTGGAAGAAATTCACTGTGTATCTAAAAATGGTTCATTGCTCAAGAAAAAACAGACATGAAAACAATGCCAGATGATCGGTTGTGCACGTGCTGCATTTTATTTTGTC
>JAODAL010045790.1:0-31597 GCA_025379985.1 Phyllomedusa bahiana | reverse complement strand
ATTTTCTACAGATCTACCAAAATTCTTCCATTTCCGCCCAATTTACTTTCAAAGCTTATGATCCACAAAACGATATCACAAAGATCATCCATGAATGCCAACTCTATAATGTCCTTTCCACCACTGCTTATAATTCTGATCCCCTTATATTCCTATCCCTCAAATAATTTACAATAATGGCTCCACAGCACAAATAAATACTGTGGGGGTCAAGAGGCCACCCTGCCGGACACCCATGCACACAGGCTTGGACTTACTGAACACATCCTTCTACAGCATTCAAAGAGCGTTCAGAAAATCTCCTGGAAATCCCGTTCTCACCAAAAATTGTGTGAAGCCTATCAGACGCCTTTCCAAAACCTCTTGACAGCACCCGAGTCTCCTCTTTCTTCCATTCTGTCCAATGTTACATCCTCTATCCAATGTTACATCCTCCGTCCTATGTTACATCCTGTGTCCAATGTTACATCCTCTATCCAATATTACATCCTCTATCCAATGTTACATACTCTATCCAATGTTACATCCTCTATCCAATGTTACATCCTCTATCCAATGTTACATCCTCTATCCTATGTTACATCCTCTATCCAATGTTACATCCTCTGTCCTATGTTACATCCTTTATCCAATGTTACATCCTCTGTCCTATGTTACATCCTGTGTCCAATGTTACATCCTCTGTCCTATGTTACATCCTGTGTCCAATGTTACATCCCTCTGCCCCTATTTTTACATCCTGTGTCCAATGTTACATCCTCTGTCCTATGTTACATCTTGTGTCCAATGTTACATCCTCTGTCCTATGTTACATCCTGTGTCCAATGTTACATCCTTTATCCAATGTTACATCCTCTGTCCAATGTTACATCCTCTGTCCTATGTTAAATCCTCTATCCAATGTTACATCCTCTATCCAATGTTACATACTGTATCCAATGTTACATCCTGTGTCCAATGTTACATCCTATGTCCAATGTTACATCCTCTATCCAATGTTACATCCTTTATCCAATGTTACATCCTCTGTCCAATGTTACATCCTCTGTCCTATGTTATATCCTCTATCCAATGTTACATCCTCTATCCAATGTTATATACTCTATTCAATGTTACATCCTCTATCCAATGTTACATCCTCTATCCAATGTTATACCCTCTATCCAATGTTATATCCTTTATCCAATGTTACATCCTTTATCCAATGTTACATCCTCTGTCCTATGCTATATCCTCTATCCAATGTTATATCCTCTATCCAATGTTATATCCTGTATCCAATGTTACATCCTCTATCCAATATTACATCCTCTATCCAATGTTACATTCTCTATCCAATGTTACATCCCCTATCCTATGTTACATCCTGTGTCCAATGTTACATCCTTTATCCAATGTTACATTCTGTGTCCAATGTTACATCCTTTATCCAATGTTACATCCTCTATCCAATGTTACATCCTCTATCCAATGTTGCATCCTCTATCCTATGTCACATCCTCTATCCAATGTTACATCCTTTATCCAATGTTACATCCTTTATCCAATGTTGCATCCTCTGTCCAATGTTACATCCTCTATCCAATATTACATCCTTTATCCAATGTTACATCCTCTGTCCTATGTTACATCCTGTGTCCAATGTTACATCCTCTGTCCAATGTTACATCCTCTATCCAATGTTACATCCTCTGTCCAATGTTACATCCTCTGTCCTATGTTACATCCTGTGTCCTATGTTACATCTTGTGTCCAATGTTACATCCTTTATCCAATGTTACATCCTCCGTCCAATGTTACATCCTCTATCCAATGTTGCATCCTCTGTCCAATGTTACATCCTCGGTCCAATGTTACATCCTCTATCCAATGTTTCATCCTCTGTCCAATGTTACATCCTCTGTCCAATGTTACAACACACCTTTGCAATCAATTTAGCAAACATCTTCTAAGCCAAATTCAGCAATTTCAATAGTCCTACCATGTTTACAATGTTTAACATTTCCTCATCTCTTTCCTATAGTTCTGAACCAGCAGCTCCCTCTTCATAATCTTCCCTAATCTAGCATTGTCCCACATAGGGCAACCTGCCATCGTCCATCACATCCCATTGTCTAGTAGAGCTCTGTTGGTTATCCCTCCTCTCATGGAGTTTTATGGCCATGCTTACACTTTCATACTTGCTCCCCCATAAATCCTGCTTACTCCTTCTCCTCCACCCTCTTCTCAATTACAGCAATCAATGCAGACTCCAGACTTCTAAGGCATTCTGCATCTGTAGAAAACTCCCTCTAAGACTCCTCCTCCGCTCCCAAACCTCCCATCTTTACTATATTTCCAGTTTCCAACTTTTTTAAGTGCCTAGAACACTCTTCATCCTTCTCCAAGTTATCCAGCTTAGCCTGCTACGTTATTCCTTTCCATTTCTTAAAGGGATTGTCGACTTGAAATAAATTGGATTTAAATTAAGCTAAAGTGAACAAAAACGAATAAGAAATTATACTTCGTTCCCGGCTGCTGCTGCTCGTGGTGATCCGCTCCTCTTCACTTACTGGTTGATAAACAGGAGAGGCTCAAGCTGCATTCACTTTTAATAGAGGTCACAACCCGGAAATGGAGGGAGCAGATCCCGGAAGCTCCAGAGCGGCAGAGGCAGGGGAAAGGTATACAAGTTTTTTTTTGTTTTTTTTCCCTCCCTTACCCTTATTGAATGTAATTTCTTTGAAGAGAACAATCCCTTTAAACTTCCTTTCTAACTTCCCTAATCCCCCCCTCCATCCATTGTTTTTCAATACTTTATTCAACGGTTCATACTTTTTCCTCTTTTTAGCCACCTTCCTATAGTTTTGTTAAAGTTATTTATCCTCTTGCATCAGTTCTTATACGTATATGGAAATCTCTCATCCTCATTCACTAACAAATCAACATTCATTCTCCGTAGAGCTACTATGAAGCCACCACAAAGGACATTCAGCAAAGGATCATAATACAACAACCCTAAAGTGATCCAATGTCTCATTTTTGGGTCCTGCAGATAAGAGGACTGGGGGAAGTTTTTCTCGTCCACAATGTATCTAGTTCAAAATTTTGTTGACAATTTTCTTTGGGGTTAATAAAGCATTCAACACCCTTATCCTCTATCTGTTCACGTTTTAGTAGCTCATCCTCAGATGTTGACCATACAGTCTATTAAAATACAATATTCACAGGGCTGGGTGCCTTTTGGTCACCCCTCTTCCTCTATCACCACCTGGTCAGACACACTTTCACTGCTTTTTGTGCTGACGCTCTCTCTCTTCTTCTCCTCAGAGAGGAACATGGACAAAAGGAGCTTTGTTCTCCAACTCAAAGAAGCAAAGGAAACTCTTCCTATAAAAAGATTACTATTATTCACCATAAAACATTCATAAAGAAGTCGGCAGGTGTCCTCCGAGTAGACAAAGATACTGTAAATTACTTAATGTCTGACATTTGGATTACTGGTCCTTTTGTTGTTGAAGGTTTCCACTTTCATCCTCAGCATCTAGCTGATCCCCATAGCGTTCTCAACACCAACCATCTTCTCTCTGCTGCTCCAGAAAGGTGCATCACAGCTGCAGATAGATCTGGACCTCCTAAACCAGTGCAGGGTGATAAACCCTGATCTGAGCCTGAAGGTCAGGAGGACCGGAAATGATAAAAAAAAAATATATATTGATAAGAAAAGGCTGATTTATGTAATTCATAACTTCTGTAGAGAAATTTCCATCTCTGTGATAATAAAATTATAGGTTTCTTATAGGAAAGCTTTCACCATTTCTGGACATCATTCATCTCTGGTTGTAGAAATGATTTATGAGAAACACCAGATCCTGCAGTGAATGAGGATATAATGTGTGAGTAGATGTTCACACATGAATGGAGGTATGGATGGATGGATGGAGGTATAGATGAATAGAGGCATGGATGCATGGATGGAGGTGTGGATGGATGGAGGTGTTGATGAATGGAGGTATGGATGGAGGTTTGGATGGATGGAGGTGTGGATGGATGGAGGTATGGATGGATGGATGGAGGTATAGATGAATGGAGGCATGGATGGAGGTATAGATGGATGGAGGTGTGGGTGGATGGGGGTGTTGGTGGATGGAGGTATGGATAGATGTACATATGGATGGAGGTATACATGAATTGATGTGTGGATGATTGGTGGTATGGGTGAATAGAGTTGTGACATCAAGGTATTAAATCCATCCATACATTTCTGGGAAAGAGCTGTCATAATCACTGTGTCTGGGACTAAAACCTAAATATAAGTTTCATCTCCTGAAAAGAACCAACTATAGAGACTATAGAGCAGCTATATCACCTGTGATATCACAACATGGAGGACTTGTCCTGGCCTGCAGTACACAGACAGCACATTGATATGACTGGACAGGGTAAAGCTTAACTTTCCCTTTGGTGGCGCTGCAGGAAAACTCAGCACCTATCGCCAGGTTACCGTCAGATTACAACTGACCACTGGGAGTCACTGCAGGGGAACATGTTGTAATCAGTTTATTGTTCTGTAATTATTACTAATAAGTTCAAAGCGGAGAATTCTATTGAAGTCAGGACTTGGCTATTCCAAAACACACTCCTTTTTTCACAACCATTTCTTAATAGATTTCCTTGTGTGCCTTGGGTCATTGCCTTTTTGTATCACCCAACATGTCTCTAGTTTGAGGTATTGATTCCAGGCCTCACTTTCACCTCATTTGAAATTCATGGTTCTCCTAATAAATGCAAGGTGTTCTGTCACTGAGGGGCAAAACAGCCCCAAACCATGATGGTTGCTCTGAAGGCAGCACTGTTGGAGGAGGTTTTGGGGTTGGGGTTGGTGTGCCGTGTTCTCTTTCCTTCATATCATTATAAATTGTATTTCTTCATCCATAAACCATTTTCTTCGAAGCATTGTGGGACAACCAGGTAACCTCTCATAAGCTTGAGATAGGCCCCAGTGCTTTTTGGCCGGCAGTGGCTTCATTTGTGGTGTTCCCCTATGAGCTCCATTCTTGGTCAGTCTATTCTAAATAATGGACCTATGGAAAGAGGGGTCTGCAGTTTAGAGAGTCATCTGTGGGTCTGTGCTGGTCTCTTTGCATCTTTCTTACTCTTTTGGATCACCCGTTGAGCTTCTGGAGTGATCTTACTGGGACGCCTGCGCCCAGGAAGAGTTGAATGGTTCTGAATCTCTTCTATTTGGGTAATGTGCACTCTTCGATTGATGGACTCCCAGGTGTGTGGCTTTTCAGCTTCATATGTCTCTATGACTCATCTTCTGAGTCTTCGAAAATTTGTTTGCATTGAGACATCATTTGCACAAAGCAATCTTCTTGAGAAGAACAGATTTGCCAGTGACCAGTCTTTGTGTGTCTTCATCTTATCTCCTTGCTGTATTAAGCTCCTGACAATCATCTTCAGAGAAATCATGAACACAGAGGTTCCCTCACTATTACTCCCTGCACTGTGAATGTTACTCTATTTTTTCAATAAAAGCCATGAACATTACAACAATCTGTGCGTTATTAGATACTTTGTGCTTCTCTATAATGGAGTGATAATCAATCAGATCTCATTGTATCAGGTTCAATGTAAACATTCAGGGAATTCCAAAAGGTTCACTTACTTTGTCTTGCAACTGTATGTCCAGTGGACAGTCCGAGCAGTAATAAGCTTTACCACCATTCACTACTAAAACCTGCAAATTGGACTCTTTCCACAAGGCTTAGGGCTCTTATCAGTAAAAATTTGTGTTGACGTTTTTTACGACAAAGTTGAAATGGGGAAAGGGTTTTTATGGTGATCGAAATTTCCAGATCATGCGATAATTTAAGGTTAAAGTGCACATTAAAAGATCGGCCTTTTCGCGCTTCCTGTAATTTTGGGGGCCAGCAAATCAATTACAAAAAGAGCAGGGTGAGATGTGGTGCGCGTTGACTGGGATGTGAAAGGGTTGCGATTGCTGGAAAAAAAACGACCTCGTTTTACTAGAACAGCGTTTCCGTTTAGCCTAGTGTCTCTCAGCGTCTCATAGGGATAGGACCTGCCTCTGCCTGTGGCCAAAAGCTCAGCGAAAATTTTCTTTTCTGCACAGAGAAACCTCTTATTAGCTGTGATCCTTCCAATTTTTTTAGTTAGAGATTGGGGATTTATGTAGTTCTAGAGAATTTTAAAGCACATCTACCGCGTAAATTCACGGCGGGGGAGGGGGGGGGGGGGCCCGCGGCGAAAAAGGGAAAAGCTCTATCTAAAAGAACACTGGATAAATTTTCCCAAGACATAGTGTAGCCCTTTTGTAGTGGAATATCTTTATTTTTAAAACATTTTTGATATTGAAATATTTCCTGGTATTGGCAGCCTGAACTTATAGGGATACCACTTTCTAGTAACTGCGGGGCCCTCTTTGTTAGCTGCAAAAACCCCCACTTTTATTATCAGTATACATTTCAGTTAGGGTTCATTTTCAATTTTCCCCATTACCCTGTTAATGTTGATATATCCACCTTGCCTTAAATACAAACCAGCAATTTTGTAGTCAGCACGGTTGTTTTTTTTCCAAAAAAATCCCGTGTATCGTAGAAAAATCACGTTACGTGTTTTTTGACTTTTGCCACCCCACTGTTCATTGACGCAGATCACGTAAAATCTTAAAACAGCAATTCAAATTTTACCACAGGGAATTGAAAGGTGCAAAAATACCGTTTATTTATAAAAACAAACAGTTACGTGTTTTTTGACTTTTGCGCCCCCCAGCACTGTTAATTTTGGCGCAGATCTACGTAAATCTTAAAACAAAATTTCTATATTCACCACAGGTGAATTAAAGGTGAAAAAAATCCCGTTTATTATATCAAAACATAACATTAAACGTGTTTTTTTTTATTTTTTGCGCACCCAACACTTTTCTTTGACGCAGCTCTATGTAAACTTAAAACAGCAATTCTAATTCCCCCAAGTGAATTGAAAGGTGCAAAAAATACCGTTTATTATACCAAAAACATAACAGTTTCTTTTTTTTTGGATTTTTGCCCATCCATTTTTGTTGATAGACCCTTGCAGTTAAATTTGAATCAGCAATTTTTTTTTGATTAGGGGGTTTTTGAAATAGTGTGATTTGCCGCCTTTTTAAAAAGAACTTTCAAAACTATTCCATCCCTTCCAAATTTTTTATTTCTAAACATGGGGGAAAATGCAGGGGGAAAGCGAGCAAAGAGGGGGGGTAGCACATGAGGAAAGGGTACAGAGAAGGTGCTCCTTCCAGGCTGGCGACAACACGCATCCCAGCGGAGTCGTTGCAGGACCGTCAGGCCTGTCACGGGGGTCAGGGCCCGTAAATCAAATAACGAACATCGTCCCCAAAATTTCTTCCTTTCAGGGGTTAATGCAACTGCTCAGCATTTTTACCTCCTCGTCCTCGCATCACGGCCACAAATGTCGTCATCAGCATCATCACACCCATCCACTGAAGCAGCCCAAATGTAATCGTGTACCCACCATGGGGATAATCCTGCGAAGCCCTCTTTGTGACAAAATGCGGTTGGGTCAGAAGGCATGTTAAAAGATCAAGGGGAGATTTAGTTGCTCTGACCCATTACTGATCATCAGAGGGGTGAAGGAACCCGGGGTCAATGGGCAAAAATCCCGGGGCGGTCGGAAACGCCTTGCAGTGCCCTTGCTTGTACCCCGCAGTTTCTGGATGCAGAAAGTCAGACGACCAAGTCACCTGTGTTGAGATGAGATGACATTGCGGATCATCCTGGTCTTTTCCGCAAAATTTGCATGCGACGTTCATCAGTGGACGAGGGGGAAGACAGGGGGTAGTTCAATACGGGCCCCTGCCACAAATAGGAAGGGGGCGCAGAAGTCCGCTGATATGATTCCCGCCACCACGGTCAGCGCAAACCCCCGCTCCTCGTTATCGCCGTCAAAAAGGCCGGGACCTCTAAAGCCTGGCCTTTTTTGACAAGCCTCTCATTCCCCCAAAGCGATGTCATATCCGCCTTTGCCTAAACGCATAAGAAAGGGGCAAAAAACCAAAAGGGGTTAACCACCACCAAAGTCTAGTCACATAGCGAATGCATGGTTTGAAATGGGGGGAACCCTTGGCCAAAAAAGGCCAGACCGACGCCCGGCCTCCAACCACTGTAAACACCCTCTGTCTCCGCCCCTCCTTCTCCCCCACCCCCAAGCGTTCCTCAGCTCCCATGGTCCCCTCAAGGGAGTAAATGATCAGGATCACCTCCGTTTCCCCGCCTCCCCCGTCGCCCGATACCACCAGCCCCCAAGACCCATCCACCCCTTCCCCTTCCGCCAGTTTGACGACCGCACCCCGACAGCCCCGTCTAGCAGCCCCCCTTTTGTCCCCCCGGGTTTGGGAGCAGAAGAAACACTTTAACCCAAACCATCCCCCAAACCCAAAAAAACCTAATGTCGGCTTTCCCGGCTTTGGCCTTGGAAATGTTCCCTTTCCCGTCTGGTGGACAAGAGGTTCCGCCACGTCATGGCCCTCGCTTCCCCCCAATCCCAATCCCGAGAGGCATTTCTTTGCCAAAAAGCCGCTCAGCCGGGGCCAGAAAAATGGTCATCTAAAATTTTTAAAAGGAGTTGTCTGATCTGGTCCGGAAAAGTCCTTTTTCCCACCACCGACCAGGGATAGTAACACGGCCAAGGCCGCAAAATTTCTCTGTGACAGCTCACTGCGTACTGGGGGAGCCCCGGGGGTGACGGGGCCTCAGGCTCGGGACGCTTTTCAAAACCCGGGGATGGTGCAGGGCTCTTTCCCCCAAGGGTCTCGGGTGGCATCACGTCCCCAGAACACCGGGCCGTGTTGAAATTAATCTGCCTTGGAACCGTCCACACACGGGTCGGACTGGGAGGGCTCAAAGCAACGAGACCGAGCGCGGGCGGGGTGACAAAAACCTTGTGCCAGGCAAGGTGGTGGCGATAAGGGCAAATTGCGGGCCGCCCTTAAGATCGTGGGGTGGAGCACACCCTTTCCCCGGGAAATGTCTGAACCTTGTCGTCCAGAAATTTCTAAAAGCACCGGGTTTCGGGGACTGCCTCTGAAGAAGGCTCGAGGTCTGAGTTCGCACTTGCCATTCGACCCTCTTGCCCCCGGGCTGCGTTGCGCGTCACTCGGCCTCCCCGTCAACCGTCTATTGTTGACGTGGAACCCGGGGAATTCCACCCTCCAATTCCCAGCGTTTTGGGGCAGCGCGCAATGCCATTACCATACAATGACACATGGATGACAAGCAGGGGGTAGGGCCCTCGGGGTTTTTAACCACCGAGAGGGGAGGCGGGTGAAAGGTCTGCACAACCCTTTTGCCAGTTTTGAAGAAGCCCCCAAAATGGTCAGGCGGACAATGCCCTTGTCACATGTGCTTTGGTGATCTTATTTTTGGAACGACCCGTTGGACACTTTGAAACACAGGTCCCGCCAGCGAGGAGGAGGAGACGGACACAGATGCGGACACGGCCTTTTTCTCCGTCAAATCCACAAGGCCGACATTTTTTCCCAATTTCATCGGTCTTCATTGGCAGTGGTTCGGGGGCCAGAGTAGTGCAAGGTGGGGGCATCACTCTCAGGGTCATCACTCAGGGGAAGTCAGGGGTGTGTTTAACGTGCCGGAGGCACGGAGGGGGAGGAAGGAGGAGGAGGAGGAGGATTCCTAACCCATGTTACCGACATCCCTGCCTTAAAGAGGTTGGCGCGAATTTTAGGGGTAGAGGAAGATAAAAGATCTTGCTAGTGCCCCCCGCCCAGAGGCTTGGGAAATCAAGGCTCCATCTCTCACATGAGTGCTTGGATGCTCCATTTCCTCCAAATGACCTCGCATTAAAACCTCAAAAAGAAAACAGTTCTGGGGGGCCACCCTCCTGGACCCCGGGACAAAAAAAATCACACTTTCCCTTCCACCCCCCCAAATAGAGAGTAAAATGCAGGAAAGGACCTTGCTGATTGATCAACTGGAGACATCTGTTTCATCGCTTCACGTTCCCCAAATGTCACGGTGGAACAACATCAGCGACATGACAGCAGTAGAGTCCAATAGGCGTACGGCAGCACAGGCAAGGTGGGCAGAAGCCCCAATGGGGGCCCCTGGAATCTTGTTTACCCCCTCCAATGCATGCATGCAGGGGAACACCAACACACCAAACAGCTTAAGATCATGGTGCACGACTATCTGCGTCTAACACGATGTTTTTGCATGTGTTCCCGGGCCCCAAAAGACTTCTGGGTTCCAAAAGGGGAAAAGGCCCAGCTGGCTCGTCCGCCTAGAGGTGTTGTCCCGCCCCCCAGCCCGTCATACTGAGCGGAACCCTTAGCACACTGGAGGAGTCTTACAGACAAACGCACCGGCTTTTCCCCAGATAAGTGGATCATTTTTATTTCATCAAGAGAATCGGCGGATCCTATGATGTTGTGGCCCCAATTGCCGAGGTCACCGTTAGTTCCCTCCCACTTCACTTTTCCCTTTCAAACAAAAGGGCCTCTTTTAAAAATTTTTTTTTAAAATTCATTTCTTACTGCAATTTTTTTTTCTCTTTTCCCCCCAGTTCATTTTGCTGGGTTTGCTGTAGGGGACTGTAAAAGACACAAGGTTTCAGAAACACCGTATTCCTTACTCACTTTATCTTAAGAAGTTTTCGCATTGTCAAGGGTTTTTAGGTCATGTTGCGTGGATACAGCAAAAAATGGCCTTTTGGAACAGAAATGTGACTTCTAAGTGGGATTTCTCCCCCACAATTTTTTAAAATGGCTGAAAGTCATATTTATATTTTTTTGGGTCATGTTGCGTGAATACAGCTATAATTATGGGCCTTTTGGGAAAAGAAATGTGCTTCAAAATGGATTTCTCCCCACAATTTTTAACAGTGGCTGAGAAGTCATTTTTTTATTTTTTGGGTCATGTGCTTTGAAATGCAGCAAATAAAAGGCTATTAAAAAAAATGTTGTTTCTAACAGACATTTGTTTTCACAATTGACCCAAAGTGGGTAAGGCATGCTTTGAATTTTTGGGGGGGTTTTTGCTGTGCATGCAGCTATACTAAGGTCCTATTTAAAAAATGTTGTTTCTAACAAGATTTGTTCTTCACAATTGACCAAAGTGGCTCAAGGGTCAGCTTTTAAATTTTTTGGGGGGATTTTGCTGTGACATGCAGTATACACAGGCCTATTTTAAAAAAAAGTTTTTTTCTAACAGAATTTTTTCTTCACAATTGTAAAATGCTCAAGGGTGATGGTGCTGTCAGAAACGGAAAGTAGGACACTGTTTAAGACACATATTGCAAAATGACTTGTTTTTGCAAGATCTTTAACATAGCTATAATCCCCGTATTGAGACAACCCTTTAAAACAATGAAAAAAAAAAGAAACAAAGCATGGGGGATTCCCTCCTATTTTAAAAAGTGTTTTTTAGAATTAAAGTACTAAAAAAATTTCATGTACAAAATACGTTAAAAAATTCCTTGAATTGTCAAGGGGGGTACAGGAAAAAATTGACCAATGTAGGTTATTCAAGGACATGGAGTATGGAGCAAAGGACAGAGAACAAAGTACAAGACCATTTCCTCCGCACGTTGAGTAAAATGAAAAAAGAAGCCCCAAAAAAAAGGGACCGGGGGTAACAGGACTTAACCACCACATTTCCAATGAAGCTCAATTTCCACATCATACGGAGGGGCAAGCGCTACCAGGTCTTGATGTGTCTGAGGAAGGCTGGTTCTCAAATTCCCTTCCGCATCTCTTAGCATGACATTTTTTGTTTCTGCTCATCAGGGATTTTTAAACCCGCGTGTTAATAATGAGGACGCCACCGGGCTTTCCCCCGCCCCATGTAAATCCCGGCCCGGGTCATGCTGTGGCCCCGGAAGGTATAGTCAATGTCCATTTAAAATAAAATGGTGGTTTAAAGACCCTTTTCCGGCAATTTTTAATGTGGGGGCATCATGTTTTGGGGGCATGCTGTGGCCCCGGGCAGGTATAGTCAATGCCAGTGAAACTAAAAGGGGGTTGAAAACTCCTTTTCCGGCACTTTTTTTAAAAGTGGGGGTCATGCAGGGGGTTTGGGCTCATCTGTCCCAGGAAGGGGATAGTCAATGCCAGTTTTAAAAAAAAATTTGGGGGTTGAAAGACCCTTTTTTTCCGGGAATTTTTTAAAAGTGGGGGTCATGAGGTTTGGGGCTCACTGCGTTTTCCCGGGCAGGGATTTAATGTCCATTTTTAAGTAAAATGATGGTTAAAAATCATACTGCCTTCTGGCATTTTTTTTAATTTTTGGGGGGATGCAGGTTTAAGGGGCAGGCTGTGGTAAAACAGGGGTTAAATGGTCTGTGACTTTTTTTTTTGTGACTTTTATAACCCAAGTGTGTTCCTAAATGTAGCAAAATATCCATTTTGACTTTGTGGATGTTAATTTAGCTTCTCCCGCCCCTTGTTTGGGGGTAATAAGAAAGGGTTTTTGCTCTCCCAAGACTTTAATGGTCATCACGCATAATCAGCTCACTATGAAAAACCTTATCGATAGGGCCGACTAAGGGTATCAATCGATCTCGATAGCCAACGCAATCGCTCAACACTACTGGTTATATTCTGATATAAATGAAGGTGGCTGGGGAACTTCCCACAGACTCCACCACATCAGTTTGTCTTCCTGTTGGTGAAGCTCTTAAATATTTTTTAACTCTGAACCACCCAGACAATGATACTTTGAGAGGGGAAGCAATAAGTTACTGAAAAAAGAGCCCTGTGACAGTCGTTTTAAAAAGTAAAGGGAGAAAATCCAAAAAGGAATAAACCCCTGATTTGATCCCTTTTTTAAATACACAAAGTGAAGACTTTATCCTGATGCTACAAAACACAGCAACTGGAAGTCCCCGGAGGACCAGTGTTATGGATCCTTGTGTTCTGCTAGGGGTGAATTTGTGGGTGACCACTGCTGCCAGATTATAGGACTTGTCTTAAATCCATGGATTGTTCATGTTGAGTCTAAAGATGAGGTATCCACTGAAGTCTACCCTATTAGATTCTTATGTTAAGTTTAAAGGGTGTAAAAACTAAAAAAAACGGGTTTATAAATGATTTAAAGAAACACCCGATCGTTCAGTGGTTAGGGCATAACTTTGAGGGGATGTTCAGTCCATGTTCTCTCAGTCACAGCTTGTTTGTGTAATGTTCTTATGTAAATGGGGAACTAAAGCTCGGGGGACATTTGCATCTGTCCCATTGTAGTAATTGACCGGTTCACTCTCAGGAGACACAACTCTTGGCGCTATGGAGAAAAGCAGCTCTGGGGCTCCGACAGTGGCTTGATTTTGTATCTGTGGTGGGGAACATCTTTTAAAAGAACATCCTGCTTGTTTAAAAAACCTAAGAAATGGTCTCTCCCTGGGTCTATCTGATAGAGTCCACCTCACCAAGGCTCTGGTCAACATCTTTCTACTCCTGGCAATGGCTGTACAATATTACCTCTATGCTTTTTGGCATCATTTGTTTTTTATGTGGGAATTTTTTGTGTGGAATGCAGTGATTAACATGATCTTCGTCTTTTATAGCTATTGGCTGACGGCCGTGCTCTGTGTCTACTACTGCACCAATATCACCATCTGTGGTCACCACATCTTTGTTTGGCTGAAGAGGAGTCTCTCGTCTTACCTGCTCCACATCCTACTAGGATCAGGACTCTTCTCTGTTGTCATAACTATTCCTGTATTTTGGATTTGTAGCCCAGAATATGCCGGGAACAGCACATATCAGTCCAAGGCTTTCCAGGCAATTTTAATTCCAAACATAACATACAGAACAACAATCAGCACCCTGGGCAGCTTCTTACCCTTCACTATAGCTTTTGTCTCCACCACAATCACCTCTTGGTCTATAATAAGTCACATCTGGAGGATGAAACAGAATAATCAGGGGTTCACTCTTTCTAAATTCCAAATACAGATTAATGCTACTAGAACCATGGTCCTGTTTCTTCTCATCTCTGTTATCTACAATGTAATCCAGATGTTTTTCACTGCCCTCCCGACCAGCGCCTCCTATGCTAAAGTAACAATATCCTTGCTTGTTCTTGCATCTTACCCAATATCAGAAGCCATCACCTTCATCCAAGGCCGCTCCAAGCTCAGCAGCACCCTTCTGGGGAAGTTCTTCAATAGGAATAGAAGAAACAATGATGCTGAGACCTAAATTCTGAAGGTGATCACTGATCATGATGGCTTTAAAGGGGTGTTTCAGGATCTAACATTGCTCGTTTGTTCATCAGGGTATGATTAAAAATAGAAGCTAAGACTTATACTTACCTTCCGGACGCTCCCGTTCACTCCCGGCCTGTTCATCCTCCCTAGAGCAGTGATAGAACTTCATTGATGTGACAGCCGCAGCCAATTACAGGCCACAGAGGTCACATGACAGCTGCAGCCAATTACAGGCCACAGAGGTCATGTGCAGGTGAGGTTCTGGCCTGTGATTGACTGCACCTCTCACGTCAGCGATAGACGTTCACTGCTTACATCCAGGATGAATGGACCGGCAGCCGGGAGTGAACGGGAGCGTCCGGGAGGTAAGTATCAGTCTTAGCTTCTATTTTTAATCATACCCTGATAGACAAAAAAGCAATTTTAGGGCCAAGAAAATGCTTCATGTGACAGTTTTAAACAATATAAAAATAATTCAAATTGGAAGTGATTTTTTAGTTCCAGCTTCTTCCTTTACTCATCTTGACGACCTGGAGGCCGACAAGGCAGATGGAGAAGCTTTCAGTCCTTCTAGTTTTCTGTGGCTTTTAGTAATAGAAGAGGACACAGAAGTCTTAAAGTTGACCAAGCGATAATATCTGAGATCTAGCTAAGAATGAAAAGAACAGAATTTGGAACCTTTTTCTCAGACTGCTCTTTGCCTGTAGAATAGGAAATGTTGTATCGATGAATATTTCACCACTGTGTTGTCTGGGGCTAATACTCTTATAAATGGGAAATCAAAGTGAATATTTTGTCTTGGCAAATTCTTTGCATTTTGTATTATGTTATCAGGTTTTCTAAAAAAATACCACATATATTGTATAAGTTACAGCACATCAACAATCCTAGTAACCTGATTGTTCTGAAAGGTAACTGTTCTTTTTTTCTCATTTCTTCCATTTATATTGAATAGTCTCTGGGTCATTTTTCCTTTATCTGTTTCATTTGTGGCATCACAGGATAAGCCCCTCACAATGAGACCCTAAGTATAGATAAAATTTCTATATTATTTGATAATCTCCAGAATAACATGGACTTTAACCTTCTATCCATCTTGGAAGTCTGTAAATTGTGGGGTTAGTTGATCACAATACTAAAGATATCTCCTGCCACCTGCTCACCAGCTCACTTTGTGTGGTCTGTGGACCCAATGGCCATCATACAACTTAATGAAAATCAATTGCTTAGGACATATCTTAGGAGATAGAATAAGTCACCATGGATGAGCTGCATTCAATTCCTCCTACAGTAAAATGTAGATGCAAAGCAGAAAATCCAAAGAGAGACAAAACCAACTGATTTGCATCCACTTTCATGGTGCACAAAGTGATGACTTTACTCCGATGCTACAAACCAATGAAACTAGAAGTCACTAAAGAACCAGCGTTATGGACCCTCCTGCTCTGTAAGGAGTAAAGTAGTCAATGACCACTGATTATGTGGACTTGCCTTTAATTCATGTATTGTTCCTGATCGTGCTAAAGACTGGAGAAGAGATCTCCAACTAAGTCTGGGTTTTTCTAGTTTTTAGAGAAAGTTATAAATGGGAAATATCTAGAGATGGGCGAATTTCCCGAAATTTGGTTCGTTCACTTCGCCGAATTTCTCGACAAAAAATAACTGCGTTCCGAATTACTTCGGGACGAATCACGTTAAAAAACAGCTATTTCCAGGCTGCACAGAGCCTGCAGGGTGCTGTAGAACGTTGTGCCATGCTTAAATATGCTTCACTCTAAAATTCCCTGGGCACTTAGGAGGGCAAAACTGACCAAAAAACTCAATTGGGAATGTAGCCTGATAAAGTCATGGCAGCGACAGCTAGAAAAAGACAAGCTGAGGGCTCAGGTGGCAACATCAGTGACCGAGTGTGGAGGTGACAGCGGCGGCCCCCGCAGCATGTGGTCAGAGAGTGGCACAATTACATTCTGGAGGTGGCAAAAACAGGAGAAGGCCACAGAGTGGCACAATGACACAGTGTGTAGGTTACGGCAGCAGCCACAGCAGCAGCATGAGGTCAGACAGTGGCACAATGACAAGTGTTAGGTCACAGCAGCAGCCACAGCAGCAGCATGAGGTCAGACAGTGGCACAAAGACACAGTGGTAAGGTCACGGCAGCAGCCACAGCATCAGCAGGAGGTCAGACATTGGCACAATGAACATTCTTAGGTGGCAGCACCACGCTGATCGACCCAAACGAAAAAACAGGAGTAGGCCAGAGATTGGGACAATAACACAGGTCACGGCAGCAGCCACAGCAGCAGCATAAGGTCAGACAGTGGCACAATGACAGAGTGTGTACGTCACGGCAGCAGACCACAGCAGCAGAATGAGGTCAGACAGTGGCACAATGACAGAGTGTGTAGGTCACGGCAGCAGCCACAGCAGCAGCATGAGGTCAGACAGTGGCACAATGACAGAGTGTGGAGGTGGGTGGCAATACCAGTCCCTGGTAAAGATGGTTGGTGGCAGATGGAGAAACTGTCAGCAGATGTGTGGCATCAGGCGAGTGGCGGCATCAGAATAGTGGCTGAGGCAGGTAGTTTGAACCCAGACTCATTTCTCACAGTTTGGGTGAGGCGTCATGGCTGATGTAGTCTGACGCCTAAGGCATTGGTGTGTGGAAATCCTGGCCGATCCATGCCTGATTCATCTTGACAAAGGTCAGTCGTTCCACATTTCCCGTGGACAAGCGGGTTCTCCTTGGGGTAATGATGGCCCCCGCCGCACTGAACACCCGCTCTGATGCCACACTACTGGCCGGGCAGGACAGCTTCTCCACTGCAAACTCGGCAAGTTGCGGCCACACATCCAGTTTGGCTGCCCAGTAGTCCAGCGGATCTTTTAACTGGGGTGGCAGAGTGCTGTCCAAGTAGGCCACCACCTGTTGGTTCAGGGTCTGCTCCAGGTCCTGCTGCTGCTGGCGACTGCCCTCCTCACTAGGCGGGTGAAGGAAGCTGCTCATCAGTGACTCCAGACTTAGGTTGCTGCTGATGGAGCTGGTACTGCTCCGACCCCCCCACCTTCCCCCGGCGGCAGTGGCAGTAGTACGTGAGCGCTGAAGAACCCCCCTGTCAGACCTGTCAGAGGAGGGACGATGCCGCACATAGGCAGCGGCCAACTGACTACGGAGGATTTCCCTATAGTATTTGAGTTTGTCCTCCCTCTCAATAGCTGGGAAAAAGGCTCCCATTTTGGACCGGTAGCGAGGATCCAATAGGGTGGAGAGCCAGAAGTCATCCCTCTGCCGGATGCTGACTATTTGGCTGTCACTAGCCAGGCAAATCAGCATGCTGCGGGCCATCTGCACAAGTGACTCCGAGGGGCTCCCTGCCTCCATCTCCACTGTATACTGCCATGGTGCTTGCGGGTCATCTGCCTTCCTCCAGCTGCTCCTGCTCCTCCTCTCTTGTCACCTGGGTAGAAAATCCACTCATTTCACCAGACAATGCTTCTGCTCCAATGTCCTCCTCCTCCTCCTCCTCCTCCTCCATTTCAGTCCCCACCGGACTCATGTGGCCGCGAGATGTAGTCGCCACGTCTCCAGTCCCCTGCCCAGACAGATTTTTCAGCATCTGTTCCAGGACATGAAGCAGTGGAATGACGTTATTCATCCCGTAGTCCTGCGACTGACAAATAACGTGGCCTCCTAGAATGGCCTCAACAAACGGCAGGTGTCACGCATGAGCTGCCACTGGCTGACATCAAAGTTACACAGGGGAGTACTCCTGTCCGCCTGGATCATCAAAAAATCGTTAATTGCCTTTCTCTGTTCATACAGTCGGTCCAACATGTGCAGGCTGGAATTCCAACGGGTGGAAACATCGCATATCAGAGTGTGTTGGGGGAGGCCGTTCTGCCGCTGCAACTCGAGGAGGGTGTTCCTGGCTTTGTAGGAATGGATGAAGTGCATGCACAGTTTCCTGGCCATTTTCAGAATCTTCTGAAGATTGGTGGAAGACTTCAGGAACCTTTTCACAACCAGATTGAACACATGCGCCATGCAGGGCGCATGGACCATCCCTCCTCAGTGCAGCGCGGACACCATGTTCCTCCCATTGTCCGTCACCATGGTTCCGATTTGCAGTTGGCACGGAGAAAGCCACACATCGATTTCTTGCTGCATGACGCGGAGCAGTTCCTCCCCTGTGTGACTTCGTTCGCCGAGGCAAGCCAGGTGTAGAACTGCGTGACACCGCTGTGCCCTACACATGTGGTATGATGGAGCAGTACTTGTGGAGGCTGAGATGGTGGTGGTGGTGGAGGAGGCGGACATTGGCGCAGGAGCCGCAGTTTGACAACGTGGAGGAGAAAGCGCTGTCTCCTGTCCAAGTTGTTGGTGTGCCTGGGCAGGAAGCACATTTACCCAGTGGGCCGTAAAGGACATGTACTGGCCCTGACCGTAGTTACATCTCCAGACGTCCGTGCTGCCGTGGACCTTGGAACAAACCGATAAGCTCAAGGACTGACCCACTTTCTGTTCTACATATTTATGAAGTGCTGGTACTGCCTTTTTGGAAAAGAAATTACGGCTTTGGAACTCTCCATCTCAGCTCGGCACAAGCCATTAGTTCTCTGAATGGTGCAGAGTCCACCATTTGGAAAGGGAGGGACTGCAGCACCAACAACTTGGACAGGAGAACGGTCAGCTTCTGCACCTTAGGATGGTTGGACGTACACTGTTGTCTCTTTACAATCGCCTCGCTGAACGACTGCTGGCACCATGAATAGCGAGGAGCAGGAGCATCTGGACCGGGAGATGATGTCAAAGAGAAACAGCTCCATTATGCAGAGGTGGTGGAGCCTTGACTGGCTGCAATGGCATGCGTGCCACTGGCCGCTGCTGCTGCTGCGGCAGGATGGACCACCAAATCTGAGCCACGTTTCTCCCAGGCCACCGGATGGTGACGCTGCATGTGTTGACGCAGGGCCGTGGTGCCAACGTTAGCTCCCTGGCCACGCTTCACTTTCTGCCTACAGATTCTACATATACCCATATTCGGCTCCTCCGGTGTCTTAGCAACTAACTGCCACACCGCCGAGTATCAGAGTTTACCGCCAACGCTCCGCACTGAGTGACTACTGCCGCCGATGCCTCGCAGAGCCCCTGAGCCGCTACTTTCTTGGACCTGCGAAGCGGGTTTTTTACCCCGTAGCCGCTTGGCTCCTCACACTGGTGCTATCCTGCTGACTCACGGCCACACGACCCACTTGCTGGCTGCGCCGCTGCCTGACGCGCAAGCTGACACCCTCTTCTCCTGACGATGATGAAGCCCTTGCCTCACCCGGCTCCCAAGTGCGGTCGGCTACATCATCATCTATTTGTGTTTCATCGTCACTGCTGTCCTCATCACCGGTCTTGGTATGCAGAGGCTGACCCCTCCCAACCTGACCTCCCATCCCATTTCCCCAACATCATACTTTGCCGCCTACGGGTCTTTGGAGGAAAGGGGTATGCCCTTAAAACCCCCCAATAACCCCAACCCTTGGGTTTGGCTGGGGGCGGGGGGACACGGGGGGGGGCCGGGCCCTGGGGATGAACAACCGGCCCCCAGTTTGGGGGGGCTTCTCCAGGGAAGGGGAACCCCTTTTTCCCCCGGGGCCCCGGCCCCGTCCCCTTCCCCTTGGAGGGCCCTGCGGACGTCCCCTTGCTGTGCTGCGGCCCCTTTTGGGGGTCCGGTCTCGGTTTGGGCCCTTCATCTCTCACATGACATGCGGGGCTTCCCCTTCTTCCCCCCAGATTGCTTTGCCCCATGAAAGCCATGTGCTCACACCCCTTTTATCAATCAAAAGCACACTTTTTACACCAAAAAGTCCCCCAAAACTTCGACTTCATTCGGGAACCGAATTTTTCCCAAAAAAATTTTCAAAAACAAATTCCACTTCGTTAGAATCAAATTCACCCATCCCCTAGAAATATAAATTGACTTTAAAAAAGTCAAAAAGAATTAATGGGAAACATGGTGAGGGGACTTTAATGTTATGGGGAGATGTTAAGTCCATTTTCTCTCGTCACACCCTCGTTTGTCTAATTTTCTTATGAAAAGGGGAAAAATAGAGCTGGGGGGAAAATTTCCCCATCTGTCCCAATCAAATCTTTGGGACCTCCTCGTTCTCAGGAGACAAAACCTTGTGTATGGGAATAAAAATTCGTCCGGGCAATTGCTTTAATTATTGCTAGAGAGGGGGAAAAATTTTGAATTCAACGAAGGGAATACTTTTTTAAAGAGTTTCAGGAAAACTTCGGTTCGGAATGAAGTCAAAAGTTTGGGGTATTTTAAGGTTTTGGGGAACGAAAGTGTGCTTTTGTTTAAATAAAATGGCTGCGAGCACAGGGGTTTAAAAATGGGGAAAAAGAACTTGGGAAAAGAAGGGCTAGCCTGCATAAATTTGGTTGCAGAGTTAAAGGGCCAATCAGAGACCGGGGGGATTCTGTGACGTCACCCCCCGTATAAAAGTCCGGGCGCGACGCTGGGAGCCACACTCCTCTCACGGGTTACTGACCGGGGGGAAAGGTCCCTGCCGCGGCTCCTTATGATGTTCTCCCCTAAAAACTCATTTTTTAAAAACGATTTTTTGGGGGGTGTCACAGTTTGTCTCGGACGTTTTCTCTTTCGTTCTATTTCTGATTTTGGGGGGTATTGGATCTGAAGCCCAAAATTTTGTGCGTCACTCCCTTGCTGCATATACATTTTAATGCTATCTCCCACGGGACTTGAAAAACCAAGGGGGCCCTCTAAACCAGTTCCCGTTGTATTCATTTTTAAAAAAAAGATTTTTACAATACAAATACCACTTCATTTTTTTTTTTTTTTTTTTGGGCCCGCCCCAATTCCTCTGCGCAATTTACAAATTAAAGGGGGTTTAAATTTAAGCGTTGTTTCTGCTGTTGTGGTGACTAAAAGAAAACTGTCTTTTTTAGCCAAAAAATACATTTTTCCCCGTAGCTGAAATTCCCTAACTGAAAGGTTTTAAATTTCAAGTTTTGCTCTTGTTTGTAGCGTAAAATACAAAACCCTTGTAACACGATACAAAGCTGGTAGTTTTTTGGTCCCAATTTTTTGCGCAATTTACATCCAGAGGGAATTAAGCGTTTTTCTCTGTTGTGGTGACCTAAAAGAAACCGTCTTTTTACGGGCAAAAAGACATTTTTCCTGTAAAAATAATTCAAAACCCAAGGGTTTTTAAAAGTTTTTTATTGTTGTGTAGGCCGAAAAAATACAGCCATTGTAACACCCTACAAGGGGTGTTTTGGGCTGCTCAATTCTTTTGCGCAATTTACACCCAAAAGGTTTAACAAGTATTTTTCTGCATTTGTATTTAGAAAAGAAACGTTTTTTCCCCGCCAAAGAAGAAATTTCCTGTAAAAAAAATTTTCTATCCGAAGGTTAATTAAGCCTGTTGTGCTTTTACATTCGTAAAATACCAGTTTTTTTAAAACGACAATCAAGAAATTTTTTACCCTTTTTGGGCCATTTATGCCCAAGGGTTTAGCCAAGCTTGTTACGGGTTCATTTGGGTAAATACGGGTGTGTATTTTCATATACAGATAATCTTCATCAAAAAGTGATGACTTTTTTAGAAAACTGTATGTAGCAGAGGGTGGCAGGTCTTACCGCGAGGGGAGAGGCACAAATTCCAGCCCAGGTCGCAGAACAGCAAGGGGGCGTCGCAGCAGGGGTCACCGGGGGCCATAACGCCCTGTATTAGCGGCCGTGTGTTGTTCGAACCCCAATGGTTTTGATTGGTTGATAGGTTCCACTTCCTTCCCAGTGAACTGAAAACCCACACCCAAGATCGGTTTTGGGGGGAATCTAACACAACCTTTATTTGGCATGGCCCGGGAGCGGCGTCAGCGGCCCTCCCCGCCCTAAACCCCGCCTCTGCCCATCGGTTCCCTAACCCAAGAATCTACTATGTGGTCGGGGGCTAGGGGCCACTATTGCGAGGATGAACAATTTGAGGGGGGCAGTCAGCAGCTATTGGAGCGAAAAAAGGGGGCCAAAACCCCTGCCTTCATAGGCGGAAAAAGTATAGATGTTGAGAGGGATGGGAGGTCATGTTGTGAGGGGTCGCCTCTGATCCCAAAGACCAGTGATGAGGACGCAGTGACGATAAAAACAAAAAAGAGAGTAGCCGCCCGCACTTGGGAGCCGGGTGAGGCAAGGGTTTCATCATGTCAGGGAAGGGGCCGCTTGCCGTCAGGGCAGGGGCCCCAAAAAGCAGTGGGTTTAGGGCTGGGGGAGTCAGCAAAGGGGATACCCAGCAGTGGGGTGGGGGGACCCCGCGGCCCAGGGGATTTAAAAAACCCGCTTCGCAGGTCCCAAGAAAGTAGGGCACAGGGGCCTCAGGAGGGGGCCCCTACGGGCGGCCAAAAGTTACTCAGTCCGGGGAGCTTGGGCCCCAAAAAAAATCAGCACCCGGGGGTTTTGGGGGCAGTTTTTGCTAAAAACCCCGGAGGAGCCGAATATGGGTATATGTAAAATCTGTGGGCAGAAAGTGAAGGTGGCAGGGAGTAACTTGGCACCAGGCCGTGCGTCAACAAAATTCAGGTCCCCACGGGGGCGGGAGAAACGTGGCTCGTGTGGTGTCCCCCTGCCGCCGAAAAGCAGCAGCAGTGCCCAGTGGCAGCTGCCATTGCAGCCAGTCAAGCCCCACCACCTCTGCAGAAGGGAGCTGTTTCTTTTTGAATATCTCCCGGTAGATGTCTGTCCTCGTACTCATGGCGCCAGCGTCGTTCACCCGGGGGCGATTGCAAGAGAAAAAAATGGCCACCATCCAAAGGGTGCAGAAGCTGCCCGTGTTTCGCCCAAGTTTTTGGGAAGGAGGGTGGACTCTGCCATTCAGAGAATAATGGCTTGTCCCGAGCCGAGATGGAGAGTTCCAAGCCGTAATTTTTTTTCCAAAAAGGGATACCAGACTTCATAAATATGTGAACAGAAGGGGGGCAGTCCTTGAGTTTATCAGTTTGTTCCAAGGTGCCGGAGCCCCGACGTTGGAGTGTAATTACACGGTCGGGGCCAGTCTTGCCCTTTACGGCCCATGGTTGAAGTGTTTCCCGGGCCCCAGGACACCAAAACTTGGACAGGAGAGGCGTTTCTCCCCCACTTTGTCAAATGCGGCCCCTGCCCCAATGTCCCCCTCCTCCACCACCCACCATTCAGCCCCAAAAAGTACTTCCATCATACCACATGTGTAGGGCACAGGGGTTTGTCCCAGTTTACCCCGGCTTGCCTGGCGAACGAAGTCACACAGGGGAGGAAACGCTCCGCGTCATGCAGAAAGAAATCGAATGTGGCTTTCTCCGCACCAATTTTTCAAATGGGAAAAACCATGGTGACGACAATGGGGTAACAGGGGGTTTCCGCGCTGCACTGAGGGGGGTTTGGCCCAGCCCCCTGCAGGGCGCTGTGTTCAATCTGGTTTAAAGGTTCCTAAAGTTTTCCCACCGATTTTCGAAGATTCAAAAATCGCAGGAAACTGTGCATGCATTCATCCATTCCTATAAAACAGGAAACACCTCCTCGAGTTGCAGCGGCAGACGGCCCCCCCCAAACACTTGATATGCGATGTTTCCACCCTTTGGGAATTCCGCTGCAATTTTGGGGACCGCTTTTGAACAAGAAAGGCCATTAACGATTTTTGATGTCAAGGGGCACAGGGGGTACTCCTTGGGTTTAATTGATGTCAGCCCGTGGCCTCATGTGACACCTGCCCTTTGTGGAGGCATTATTTGTCAGTCGCCCCGGGCTACGGGGTGAAAAACGTATTCCACTGCTTCATGTCTGAAAGATGCTGAAAAATCTTTCTGGGCAGGGGATGGGGACGTGGCGAATAAACCGCGGGGGACATGGTCTGGTGGGGGGCTGAATGGAGGAGGAGGGGACTGGGGGGCAGAAGCTTGTCTGGTGAAATTAGTGGATTTTCTACCCAGGTGAAGGGAGGAGGAGAGGACCGCTGGGGAGGTAGAAGAGTGGGAAACGAGGCGATGATGTGGGAGTTTTAGTGGGATGGAGGCAGGAGCCCTCGGGTCATTGTGAGATGGGGCCCCGCATGCTGTTTGCCTGGCTGTGCGCCGAATATCAGTTGGGAGAGGGTGACTTTGGCTCTCCCCCTATTGGAGCCGCTCCAGTCAAAATGGGAGCCCTTTTTCCCGCTGTGAGGGGGGACAAATCAAAAATATAGGGAAATCCTCCGTAGTCAGTTGGCCCCTGCCCATGTGCGGCATGTCCCCCCTTGACAGGTCTGACCGGGGGGTTTTCAGCGCTCAGTACAAAATGCCGCCCGGGTGTGGGGGAAAGGGGGGGGGGGGGAGGGGCAAAACCAGCTCCATCACAGCAACCCAAGCTGGAGTATGATGAGCAGTTCCTTCCCCCCTAGTGAGGAGGGCAGACGCCAGCAGCAGCAGCGGACCTGGAGCAGACCCGAACCCAAAAGCTGGTTTGGCCTACTTGGACAGCCTCTGCCACCCCAGTTGAAGACCTCTGGACTATGGGAAGCCAAAATGGATGTGTTGGCGCAACTTGCCCAGTTTGCAGTGGAGAAGCTGTCCTGCCCCCCAGTAGTGTGGCATCGATGGGGTTCAGTGCGGCGGGGGCCTCGTTACCCAGGGAACCCGCTTGTCCACGGGAAATTTGGAACGGTCTAACTTTTTCAAGTAAAACAGGCCGTGGATCGGCCAGTATTTCACACACCAGTGCCTTAGTGTCAGACTACATCAGCCATGACGCCTCACCCAAACGTGGAGAAAAGAGTCTGGGTTTAAAAATACCTGCCTAGCCCCTATTCTGAGCCGCCCCCCGTGATGCCAACATCTACTGACAGTTTCTCCATTGCCTCCCACCTTTTTTACCCCGGATGTTATTGCCACCCAATCCACACTCGTCATTGTGCACTTTATGACCCCAGTGCTGTGCTGTTGCTGGTGCCCTGACCTACACACGTGCATTTGCCCTCTCTGCCCCATTTCTGTTGTCCTGCCGCCTCACCCCCCACTCTCTGTCTGTGCCATCGTGGGTACCGTTGTTGCCACCCCAGAATGTCATTGTGCCCCTGTCTGCCTCAGCTGCGCCCCGTCACCTCCACTCCTGCCATTGTGCCAATTGTGGGGTACTACTGTTTTTCACCTCCAGAAGCATTGTGCCCTGCCTGCCCATGCTGTGCGCCGGCCTCCCCACTGTGTCATTGTGCCATCTGTGGCCCCTCCTTTTTTTGCCATCCCGAATGTCATTGTCCACTGTCTGACTCATGCTGCTGCCGCCCTCACCTCTTTCTTCTGTCATTTTGCCCCTCTGTGGTATCCGTTTTTGCCAACCCCCAGAATGTTTGTGCCCCTGTCTGACTCATGCTGCTGCGGCCTGACCCCCACATTGTGTCTTTTTGCACTCTGTGGCCCCTCCTGTTTTGCCACCTAGGAATTTTTCAGTTGGGGCCCCCACCCTTTTTTTTTCTGACCTTGCGCTGCCCGTACCTCCACTCTCTGTCATTGTGCCACTTTGGAAAACCTCAAAATTTTTTTCCCCCGCCCTTTGCCGCCCTCACCTCACTCTCGTATTGTGCCACTCTGTGGCCCATACTGTTTTGCCCCTCAGAATGTATTGGAATGTTGAACCCCATGCTGCTGCTGCCTAACCCCCCTCTCGTATTGTGCCCCCTGTGGCCCATCCTGTTTGCCCCTGAAGTCTTTTGACGTTGACCTATCTGCTGTGGGTGCTGCCGTCGCTCCAATCTGTCACTGATGTTGCCACCCGAGCCCCCGCTTGTTTTTTTTTCAGCTTCCTGTCAACTTTTCGCTACATTCCCCCTTTTGGTCGTTTCCCTCTTAATGCCGGGGAATTTTATAGTGAAACGATTTTAAGACGGCGGCAGTCAGTGCGTTCAAATAAAAACACAACTTGTTTGAAGACCAAACCAAGTTTCCCCGTATTTAAGCATGGCACAATGTTCTAAGCACTCGCGGCTCTGTGCAGCTGGGAAAAAGCGTTTTTTTAAAGCCCATTCGTACCCAAAGTAATTTTTGGCCGAAATTTTAAATTTTTCGGGAAATTCGGCGAAGTGACCGAACCGAATTTTTGAGAAATTCGCCCATCTCTAATTATGCATTTGTGATGGGAATCTCCTTAAACATGAACATTTTGCTTGTTTTTAAAGGAAACCTAAGATATGGAGTCTCCTTGGGCCCATCTGAAAGAGTCCACCTCGCCAAGGCTCTGCTCAATGTTTTTCTGCAATTGAAAATTGCTGTAGTATATATAATATATACTCTTTGGCCCTTTCTAATTTTTTATGAAGGTTTTTTATGGAATGGAATAATCAATATACCCTTCATCTGTATAATTATTGGCTGACGGCCGTGCTCTGTGGCCCTACTACGGGCCATAAAATATCCCACTTGGTCCCCGGCTGCTTTTTTTGGGGCAAAAAGAGGAGTCCCCTGTCTTATTGCTCCCCCAAATCTTTGTACAGGAATTGGCTCCGTTGCCATAAGTTGTCCGGTAGTTTGGTTTGGTAGCATTAACCCTCCGGGGAACAGCACATAACAATCCATGATTATCCAGGCAATATTAGCTCAAAATATAACCCACAGAACAGCAATTACCTTCCTGGGCTGCTTCTTTGCCTTCACTATAGCCTTTGTTCCACCACAATAACCTCATGGTCTCTTATAAGTCACACTGGGGGATGAAACCGATTTTCAGGGGGGCACTCCTTTTAGGCCCCCAAAAACAATTAATGTACAAGAACCATGATCCTCTTCTCCTCATTTTTTTTTATCTACAGTTTTAAAAACAAATATTTTTCAGTATCCTCACTTCCAGCAAAACTCTTTTTGACCTAGAAAAAAATTGCCCTGGTTTCCCTTTTCATGTCTTTTTCCCCCAAAACAAAAAAAAGCCATCATCCCTCATCCAAAGCAATCCCAAGCCCCAGGAGCGCCCTTCTGGGGAAGCTCTGTAATCGAAATTAAAGAAAGCTGAGACCTGAAATTTGGAGGTGATCACTGATCATGAAGGTTCGAAACAGGAGATTTCAACTTTTTAATAATGTAACAAAATTCTAATTTAACATAATTTTTTATTTGCAGTTTTTTTCCTCTTTTATCTCGGTGACCTGGAGGCCGATGAGGCAGATGGAACAATTCTTAGACCTATTAGCATTCTATGACTCTTTATGAAATGTAATTATAAAGAACACATCTTAGGAGGAATAACTCATGATGGACATTGTGTGTGTGATATGTTTTTCCAGTAAAATGTAGATGCAAAACAGATACTCCAAAGAGAAACCAAAACCACTGATTTGCATCTACTTTCATGATGCACAAAGTGTTGACTTTACCCTTTTGCTATCGACTGGAAGTCCCTGGAGAACCAGCGTTATGGATCCTCCTGCTCTATTAGGAGTAAAGTTGTTGGTGACCACTGCGGCTGGATTATGTGGACTTGTCCTCAATTCATGGATTGTTCATGTTAATGCTAAAGACTGGAGAAGAGGTTTCCACCTAAGTGTACCGGATCAGATACTCACTTTTATGGGTCTCCTCAATATCTTATACCAGACTGCACTGTGTTTTGACATGTCTTCCATTCAGACAAAACTTTACTCGTCATTTGACCAGATTCACCTCAATTGCATAGGGTTTATGATTTTTCTTGTGTCCAGCAATGTATGGCTCATCGCTTGGCTCTCCATCTACTACTACATGAGAATTGTGAATTTTAAAGGCGGCATCTTTTTACTTTGCAAAATTAGGATTTCTACATTTTTACCCAAGCTCCTGGTGGCGTCCACTGCTGCGTCACTCATTTTGGCTCTTTTATCATTTTGGCACATTTACCCTATAAAACATCAAGTCACTATTGGAAACTCAACCCACAATCATACTATGGAGCGACAATCTCTATCTGTGACCTCTCCTTACATTGTAGCATCCTCACTGGGGTGTGTTATACCTCTTATAGTAACTCTTATCCCTATAGGACTCACATTGAGCTCACTCTGGAGACACATGAGGAGGATGAACACACCAGACTCCTGTCATCCTCAGACACAGGCTCATAGACGTGCATTCAGGACCATGGTGCTTCTGGTGTCCGTTCACACAGGTCTACTAGCAGCTGAAATTTATATATTGTCAAAAACGTTTAATTTTGTTGAGGTTTTGATGTTCTTTTGTTGGTATTTTACTCTGTTTTACCCTTCAGCACAAGCCCTGGTTATTCTAACCGGCAACTCTAAACTGAGGAAAGCAAGTACAGAATTAATATCCTCAGGGCAATGTTATATCACTTAGCTCCTGAATCTAGAATATCCCAACGTGACGTAAAAGAAGGCAAATGTCTGAACCAAGGACTGGGATCAAGAATGAGCAGAAAGAGAAACTTCTGACATTTTTTATTACATTTATTCCGTAAACATCATCTCTGTGTAACGATACATACAGGGATAAGAAGTCTCCGGATTCAGATTAGTATAGAATAGTATAACAGATTACATATGAGATATATACAGTAGTTACATAGTTATATAGTTACATAGTTATCTATGGTTACATAGTTTTATAGTTACGTAGTTATCTATGGTTACATAATATTATAGTTATAAAGAGTTACATAGTGATACAATTATATAGTTATAAAGTTACATATTTTTTATGGTTACATAGTTTTAAAGTTACATAGTTATATAGTCATGTAGTTACTTACAGTTACATAGCTACATATAGTTACTTATAGTTATGTAGTTACATAGTTTTATAGTTACATAGTTATCTATGGCTACATAGTTTTATAGCTACATAGTTAAATGGCTACATACAGTTACTTATAGTTATGTAATTACATAGTTTTATAGTTACATAGTTATCTATGGTTAAATAGTTTTATAGCTACATAGTTAAATGGCTACATATAGTTACTTATAGTTATGTAGTTACATAGTATGGCTGAAAAAAGATATACGTCCATCAAGTTCAGGCAAGAGCGGGGAAAGATGTGGATGATGGAGGAGGAGATTGAATTTTTTAAGCTCTGTTTCTCCCACTGATGAAGATTTTGGAACCCATATGGCAAAAATCAATGCTCTCAGAATGGGCCAGATATTGTATATGGCTACATATATATAATATTATTAGCTGTCACTGGTTATTTAAGCCTTTTCTGAAGCCTACCCGTTCCTGCGAGCCACGCCTGAGGAAGCATTCCCCAAAATGACTGGCAAAAAACAACGAAACCAATTTTCTTTTTAAAAACTTTCTGCTTTTTACTACGTACGGAACATCAAGAAGGGGTCATGCCCTATATTCCAAAACATCGCTTTCATACAATATGCATCAGTATTAACGTAGTTTTCGTGGTACAATCACAAATTTCAAACCCCGAAGAAGGAAAAGGGTATTTCCGAAACCCCTTTCAGCTGTGGAACATGGAGTGTTTGGCTCCCTCAGTCCCGCTCGGAAAAGATTGCAAACCACTGACAAGTGAAATGTTGAAAATTCTGTATGTTAACCACGAAACTATCAGCAAAATACTGACTGCAATTTTATGTAAAGCGTGAATTTTGGGAAAATAAAGGGATGTAGCCTTCATTGATGTTCCGTCCAGGGAAAAAAACAGCAAAGATTTTAAATCAAATTGGTTTTAGTCGTTTTTGCCAGTCCCCAATTGTATTTAAAAAGAAGAGAAAACCGGTGCATGACTGAATAAAGGGTCAGTTTCTAATATAAAAAGAGATATAAAATATAGACAGCACCTTAAATGTATTGAAGGCAATTCCACAAAGTCACAAATTGATAAATTGTAAAAATCCATAAAAAAATAAAAACTGTAAATAAGAAAAATGTTGATGATGATCTCTTTAAATACAAGAAATGTTTATGAAGTCAATTTAAAAAAATTCATGTAAAAAAATTGAATAAATAAATGATAATAATAATAATCATAATGATAATAATACATTACATGAGAAAAAAATAATTGTACAAAAAGGTAAATTAATTATCCCCCAAATGATTTAAGCTACATAGTAACATTGTTTGTTAGACCCCGTCTTTGAAGTGCAGTTAAATTGTTTTTTACGCGGCAATCTAGAGAAAGACAAAACCCCAATGAGGGTAAAAGCCAATTGTCCTCACTCTATCCAGAAATAATGTATATCCAACACCAAAAGTCTTAGCACATTGTGCCTGGAAGAAGTCAAAGTCAGGAGTAGAAAGCCTTTTCTGCCCCAGACTACAACTATATTGGGGACCCATTCAGGTTTTAGATAGGGGTTTTCTCACTCAGATTTTTTTAAAAACCCAAAGATTTCCCATAAATGCCAAAGGGAGGGTCCCTTTTCAAAAATAGCGAGGGGGCCATCTGGGCACTCTTTACCCTGTGCATAGAGGTCCTGAGTCAATCAGCAAAAAGTGCCCAGCCTACCCTTTAGAAACATTATTTTATTTTTTTAAAGCCCCTTTAATTTCCAGGGCAAGTGAAAAGGGTTAAACATACATAAATAAAACCAAACCAAGCATAATAATCTAAATGCTAACAACTATCAAAGGACCCCCCCCTTCAGTGGGGAGGAGGAAGGAGACAGATGGGGGAACGAGATTTTTATTATGGTGGCACTGGGGTATTGTAGGGGCAGCAAGGTTTTTGTAGGGGCAGCAGGGGTATTGTAGATGCGGGGAGGGACCCCAGGGGTACGGGGTATTCAGGGGCACAGGGTTTTACAGAGGCAGCGGGGGTTTTTGCAGATAGCGGGGTATTTCAGAGGTAGCGGGGGTTTTGTGGGGGCAGAAAGGTTATTCTAGAGCAGCGGAGTATTGTAAATGCAGCGGAGTTTTCCCAGGTTCGCAGGGGTTATTCTAGGGGATCGGGGGTATTTCAGAGGTAGCAGGGGTATTTCAAGGTAGCGGGGGTATTGTGGGGCAGCGATTTAAGCTCCCCTCAAGAGAGGGTTTTTCAGGTTGCTTTGAAACTGTGAAGGGGGAGGGGTCTGATGTTTGGGGGGGCAGTGAGGTCCAAGTGTGGGGGAAGTACGAGAACGTCTGGAGCAGTTGATGGGAGGAAAAGAGGAGAGAGAGAAAAGGTCCTGTGGGAGCGGAGATTGCGTGACGCATTTTTGGACCAACAAGAGAAAACTTTTTGGCTCCCTCTTCCTGTGAACGGGCCTCTGTCTTGCAGTCACCCAGGGCATCTGGTTCCTCTTTTCCCTTAAAATCCAGATATGAACTAAAGAAGGCCCCCGTCCATGACAAAACTTTTTCTTTTCTTTGAAAATTTTCTTTATTCACACTTCGACGCCTGAAATTTTTTGGGAGCCCAAAAAACATTGTTAAAATAT
>JAODAL010045789.1:0-31597 GCA_025379985.1 Phyllomedusa bahiana | reverse complement strand
CCTCCACGGGGTGGGCTCCAAGAACTCCCCATGGGGGCCCCAAAATCATCTCCATGTGGCCCCAAAAATCATCCCCACTGGGGGCCCCCAAAAACCCACTCCACTATGGGCCCCCAAAATCACCTTACTGGGGGGCCCAAGAATCCTTCAGGTGGCCCAAGAATCATCTCCACTGGTGGCCCAAAAAAAACAACTCCATTGTGGCCCCCAGAATAAAAACCCTTTTGGGGCCCCAAAATCTTCCCCACGGGGGCCCCAAGAATCCTCCACTGTGGGCCCAAATCTTCTCCACTGGGGCCCCAAAATCAACTCATGGGGGCCCCCAAGAATAAATTTATGGTGGCCCCAAGAAATCCTCCATGGTGGCCCCAAGTTTATCTCATGGGGGGCCCCAAGAATAAACTCACTGGGGGGCCCCAAGAATCACCCCATGGGGGGCCCCAAGAATCACTCCCGGGGGCCCCAGAAATCGGCTGCACTGGTGGGCCCTGAGAATCAGCTTCAGGGGGGGCCCAAGAACGACTCCACGTGCCCCAAAAATCGACTCCACTGGGTGGCCCCAAAATCGACTCCACCCAGGGCCTAAAAAATCTCTCCACTGGTGCCCCTAAAATCCCTCCACTTTTGGGGCCCCCAAAATATCCCCACGGGTGGCCTCAAGAACATTCCACGGTGGCCCCAAGAAAAATTTGCACTGGTGGGCCCCAAGAATTTCCCTCAACTGGGGGGCCAAAGCTACTCTACGGGGGGCCCCCCAGATCCAAAAATCATTGGGGGGACCCCATTCACCCATTTCCAAGATAAATTTTTTAGTTTGGTGGGGGGGGGGTTTCCCCCTTCCCGCCATTTTTGTAGCCCATCAGGTGCCATATATCGTGCATCGTCAGACTGCGCTGTACGTGGAGCCGCTGTCAGGAACGTTCCTCATCTGCTAAACACCATGAGATCCAGGGCATTACACCGGGGCCATGACATCGCCCTGTATCACTGGTGTCCCCCATCTAGGACCATAATAAATTTATTTTTTGGTTTTTGGGGGCAACGCTCCCAGTAAATAAGTTCTGTATAATCCTATGAAACACCCCTCCCCTGGGGTTTCCGAACCTTGCCAGATCAAACTCCATGCACTGGAGCTTTGCTCCCCTAAATCCTCATCTCACAGGGAGAGGCTGTGCTGCATTATTTGGGGTGACAGGGGGTTAAAACCCCCGCCTGCGCTCCATGAAGGGGGGGCCCCCTGGGGGGTGCCTGGTGCGGCTGTGGTGACCCCTCGCTCACTTCTCATCAATGTCAGGCAGTTTGTTGCAGGACGTCAGCTGCTGGTAGTTGCAGTAATGCACGGCCCGGGCTCGCCCGCCCATTGGTCCACGTGGCCAGTGTTTGGTCGGGGATGCGGTGCACATGAGCAGGACCGTGATAAAATTCCTCGTATTGCTGCAATCAGCGGCGACCTTTACTGGCTGCTCATCCCCTGCTGCCTCCGGATGCTGGCACCAGCATGTCCCCATCCCATGCACACTCCCCCACTCTTGTCATACAGTGTATGTGTAGATACATACGGTATTATATGACAAATATGGAGACATGTATGAAGGAAGGCGCTGCAAAGCGAATAATCGCCTCTGGTTTTCAGTGTATAGCGCGCCTCAATCTATGAAATTGGTTTTTGTGCGATTATAAATGGCGTCTACAGTTCCCGCCCCGTGCCTGAGTGTTTAGTGCATTACGGAACCTGGGCGCTCCACTCAACCACCACAAAAGAGATCGCTGGACCCCAAAAAATAAAAAGAGAGACTTAAAATTTTAAAATACCTTATAAAAACAGAAAAACCCTTTTTACCCCCAATTTCCCCCAAAACACTAACTATTTTCCCCCACCACCAAAAAAAGCACCAGCTCCAATAAGGGCGACCCCAGCGGGAACCTACCCTATATAATAATGATCCTATTACCCCCTAACATTGCAGTATAACTAATAGAAGATAGGGAAATAGATATACAAAGTAAAACTCCCTGTCATGAAGGATGAAATAAATCATTATGCGAAATTGAGTCCTTCCCCCTTATCTACCGCTCATGAGTGGGAAAATTTTTATTTACCGATGTTAACGGTTTAAAATAGCGACATATAGTGTGTGATATATTCGGTATATTATATGACATACAGTGTGTGGGTATATACAGTATATTATATGACATATAGTGTGTGTGGATATATATGGTATATTATATGACATATAGTGTGTGGGTATATACGGTATATTATATGACATATAGTGTGTGTGGATATATACGGTATATTATATGACATATTGTGTGTGGGTATATAAAGGTAATTAATGACAAAAATGTGTGTGGGTATATACGGTAATTATATACATATAGGTGGGATAATACGGTAAATTATTGACAAAAGGTTTTGGGGAAAATACGGAATTATATGACATAAGTGTGTTTTGGTTATTAAAGGTTTTATATGACATATTGGGTGTGGGTATATACGGGATATTAAAAGAATATAGTTTGTGGTTTATATGGGATATTATATGAATATTGGTTGGGGATATCGGGATATTTAGACATTTAGTGTGTGAATATATACGGTATATTATATGACTATATGTGGGGATTACATATATTATAGAATATAGGTGTATTAACGGTAATTTATGACATGAGTGTGGGGTATAAACAGTAAATTAATGAATCTTTTTGGGTGTGTATAAACATATATTATATGCATATGGTATGTGGGGGGTATTACGGTTTTTTTATCCCATTAATGTGTAAATATATAGGGAAAAATTATATACATATATGTGGGGAAAAAGGGGTATTTTAAATTGACAAAAAGTGTGTGGGGGATATAGGTTTTTTATATGTATTTTAAATTTTACGGTATTATATGACATATAGGGTTTTGGGGTATAGGGGTATATTTTAATACAAAATGTGTGGATAAAATAGGGTATATTATATGTAAAATAGTTGGGGGGTAAAAGGGTATTTTATTGACAGTAGTGTGTTGGGTATATACAGAAATTTTAATAGACATATAGTGTGTGGGTATATACAGTATTTGATATGATTTACAGTGTGTGGGTATATACAGTATATTATATGATATATAGTGTGTGTGGGTGTATAATATAAAAAAAACTAAGTGGGGTGTTGGGGAAAAATGTAATTATAGACAACATGTGTGGGTATAAAATTATATTATATACAAAGTGTGGGGGTTATGGGGTATATTTATGACATTGTTTTGTGTGTGGGTGTATAAAAATTTTTATAGACAAAAGTTGTGTGGGTGTATATAGAAATTAAGGGTAATTATATGACAATAGGGGTTAGGAATACGGCTTTAAATAAACATGTAGAGTGTGTGGGTATAAACGGTATATTATATGACATATAGTGTTTGAATATATACGGTATGTTATATGACAAATTGTGGGTGTACGTATTTATGACATATAGTGTTGGGTTATGGGGAATTTTTATATGACTATATGTTGGGGGGTAAAACTTATATTATAGACAATAGTGTGAATAATATGGTTTAAATATAAAATTATGTGGGGTTTTATATGGGAATTAATGACAATAATGTGTGAATTTTATGGTTATTAAATTTTACATTAGTGTGTTGGGTATATAGGGTATTTAAATGACTATAGTGTGGGTTTACGGTTTTTATATGACATATAGTGTGTGGGTATATGCGGTATATTATATGACATATAGGGGTGGGTATAAGGGATATTATAGCAATAGTGTTGGGGAATACGTATAAAAAATTTGCATGTAGGGGTTTTGGATATCGTATATTATATACATTAGTGTGTGGGTTTTATAGGTTGAAAATGAATAGTGTTTTGGGTTTTTACGGTAATTAATTTGAATTAGTGTTGGTATATACGGAAATTTTTAAGACAATAGTGTTGGGTATATAGGGTATATTATGAATTTTGGTGTGGGGGATATCTATATTTTTATGACTGTAGTGTGTGTGGGTATATAATATAAATATGCATATAGTGGTGGGGTGTATATAGTATATTATATGACATATAGTGTGTGTGGGTATATACGGTATATTATATGACATATAGTGTGTGGGTATATACGGTATATTATATGACATATAGTGTGTGGGTATATACGGTATATTATATGACATATAGTGTGTGGGTATATATAATTAATGTATAGTGTGGGGGGTGTATATGTATATTATTGTATATTAAGACATATAGTGTTGGTGTATATAGGGTTATTATATGACATGTAGGTGTGTTAACGGATATTATTACATTATGTGTGGGTATATACGGTATATTATATGACATTAGTTTTTTGGGGTTTATCATTTTTTTTTATAATGTGTGTTGTTTAAAAGAAAAAAGGCGACCGGGCACGTGGAACGGAAATAACTGTAGCCGGGGGTAAGGGGTTTTATTAAAAAAAGTGTCTTTTTCAAAAAAAAAAGTAGGGGGTATAACCCCACACTTTTAAAAAAAACAGAGGAGCTAAAAACGCGTTTCCTGCCGATACCGGCATTTTCAAGGGTAATACTGAAAGGAAAGACTACTGTGTTATTTAAAGGGATGTTATTTTTTGGTATAGGTGACGAATCGTCAATAATATCACGGAGCCGAGATTAATAAACCCCGGGAATGGGTATCATTAAAAGGTTTTTCGTAGCCAAGGATGATGTTCGGTATTGTTGGAGCGGGGCTCAAAAACTTTTTGGGTGTTAGTTTCCACAACCGGGAGACCTCCGGGGAGAACTCGCTGCGGCTAAAAGAGTTGTTTTTACATATATTTTTGCAAAAAAAAAATGTATGCATAAAAAATAGATAACAGATTCTTCAGCCCAGCAGTTCTCCCGGGGGGTCCCCGGTTGTGGAAAAACCCCCAAAATTTGTTTGTTGTACCGGCTCCAAATCATATACCAAAAATTATCTTTTGGGGCACAAAAGGGTCAATGAGACCCTTTTTTCCGGGGGTTCATCTTTTCATTGGGCTCTGTGATACGTTGATTGACGATTCAGTCAGCCATAAAAAAGAACACCATTTAAATAACCAGTAGTTTCCTTCGATTACCCTTAGAAAAGTCCCGGATACGGCAGGAACGCGTTGGGTTTTACGTCCTCTGTTTTTAATAGTGTGAGGGTATTACCCTACTTTTTTAAGAAAAAAGACACTTTTTTCAATAAACCATTACCACGGCTACAGTTATTTCCGTTCACCCTGCGCCGGGTCCCCATTTTTTTTTATAACGTTTTTATCCGGCTTCACCCAAACCCCCGGATTTCCCTTGGACCGTGGCGCCGTGATAGGGTACGGCTTTCCAAAGCCCCCCAAGCGAATAAGTTTTTGCCTCTATAAAACGAGCGCAACCTCAAAAGGTAGACATATACCCAATTTTTAAAACACCTCCTTTTTTTCATACTTCACTATTGTGCGCCACCCTTTTTTCCCCCTTTTTCTCTTTTTTCTCTTTTTTGGAACATTTTGTGTTGGTAAATTAATTATATGATATGTGGTTGGGGTTTTACGGGATTATATACATTAATGTGGGGGTATCGGGATATATATGACATTAATGTTTTGGGTTATAAATTTTTATTATTACATATAGTTTGGGGATATTTTAATTATATCATTATTTTTTACGGGAATAATCATATTTTTAAAATTTTATTTATTTCTTTTCTCCTCAGGGCACAGGCTCAAATTTTATTTTTCATTCCCGGAAAAACATGAATTTGGGACGATGGGTGCAGAACTGTGTGTCCTCTTGAAGCACCTTTCCTGGGATTGTGCGGTGTCCACAGCTGGGAGAGCAGCGCCCCCTGTCTGTGTCCTGCGGGCGCACACTGGACCTCGCTGGGTGACGCTGAGATTTGCCGGATATTCTTGCTCTGTGCATGGAGTCATCATCTGTGAGATAAATTATAGGGATGAGGCACCTGAGTCAGTGTGTAAGTGTCATCACCTGGGCCGGGCTCACATTCCCAACAAATTGGCTTTGATGTACTACTGTAGAGTGCTAGCTCCTCTGCCCACTTACCCCTATGGGCTTTGCTGTAGGAGCAGCGTCTCGGAGAGGCTAAGAGTGCACGTATAATTCATGGGGGAAGATTTATTATAGCAAATTCCTGACTGATGCAAAAGACCCTGATGTCAGGGGCAGACAGCAGAGGGCCCCATACAAGAAGCATTCAGGGGCCCCTACCTCTCCAATAGCTCAGGGCTCCATACAAGAACCATTCATGGGCCCCTACCTCTCCAATAGCTCAGGGCCACCATACAAGAACCATTCATGGGCCCCTACCTCTCCAATAGCTCAGGGCCACCATACAAGAAGCATTCAGGGGCCCCTACCTCTCCAATAGCTCAGGGCCCCAGTGCAAGAACCATTCATGGTCTCCTACCTCTCCAATAGCTCAGGGCCACCATACAAGAACCATTCATGGGCCCCTACCTCTCCAATAGCTCAGGGCCCCCATCCAAGAACCAATCATGGACACCTACCTCTCCAATAGCTCAGGGCTCTATACAAGAACCATTCATGAGCCCCTACCTCTCCAATTGCTCAGGGCCCCAGTGCAAGAACCTTTCATGGTCTCCTACCTCTCCAATAGCTCAGGGCCACCATACAAGAACCATTCATGAGCCCCTACCTCTCCAATTGCTCAGGGCCCCAGTGCAAGAACCACTCTTGGGCCCCTTCCTGTCCAAAAGCTCAGGGCCCCAGTGCAAGAACCATTCATGGTCTCCTACCTGTCCAATAGCTCAGGGCCACCATACAAGAACCATTCATATGCCCCTACTTCTCCAATAGCTCAAGGCCCCAGTTCCAGAACCATTCAGGGGCCCCTACCTGTCCAATAGCTCAGGGCTCTATACAAGAACCATTCATGAGCCCCTACCTCTCCAATAGCTCAGGGCCCCAGTGCAAGAACCATTCATGGGCCCCTACCTCTCCAATAGCTCAGGGCTCTATACAAGAACCATTCATGAGCCCCTACCTCTCCAATTGCTCAGGGCCAATGCAAGAACCATTCATGGGCCCCTACCTCCGCAATAGCTCAGGGCCACCATACAAGAACCATTCATGGGCCCCTACCTCCGCAATAGCTCAGGGCTCTATACAAGAACCATTCATATGCCCCTACTTCTCTAATAGCTCAGGGCCAATGCAAGAACCATTCATGGGCCCCTACCTCCGCAATAGCTCAGGGCCCCAGTGCAAGAACCATTCATGGGCCCCTACCTCTCCAATAGCTCAGGGCCCCAGTGCAAGAACCATACATGGGCCCATAACTGTCCAATAGCTCAGGGCACTATACAAGAACCATTCATGGGCCCCTACCTCTCCAATAGCTCAGGGCCCAGTGCAAGAACCATTCATATGCCCCTACCTCTCCAGTAGCTCAAGGCCCCAGTTCCAGAACCATTCAGCTGTAATGATGTGCCCTGTTTGGCTCCAGCCTGTAGCAGCAGTGACTGCAGCCATGAGATATTGCTGTATTGTCAGTGCAGGGTGAATATTTTGCATTTTGACATATTACCCTTTTTGCGTTTGGGACACAGTGTAAAGTGATTTATCTGTGAGAACATACAGTGTGTCTGAGGCTGAGGCACAGCAGCACAGGACGCAGGGCACAGATGTGCTGGGGGTGGATGTACAGGAGAGGGGCCACCTGTTGACTGGAGCAGATCCCACGAGGTGGAGACTGGGTTTATGCAGCTATTTTCCAGCTGGCCAGGTGAGGATTTGGGGCAGGGTTATGCAGATACCTATCTGCCAGGTGGAGCCGCCAGCAGCAGCACAGAGGTACAAATAGGAGCAGCCAGCGGTGCTGGGGCACAGGACTCTGGAAGCTTTCCTGCCAAAAGATGTCCCTGTGCGGCGAGGACTGCAGCTAACATTGGCTCCACGTTGGGACAGCCACAACCTCTAAAGCTCTTGCATCCGATCCAGTGGGCGCCCTCCCCGCCGCTCTGCTCCGACTGCTGATCTGGTGTCTTTGTGAAGATCTTCCAGAAGTGACAGCTGATATCTACGTCTCCTATCAAATAAGAAACTATGGGAACCGAGGTAAGTGACCGTGACTGGGAGAGAGTGCAGCAAGCTTCGGAGAACAGGGGAAACTCTGCGACGCTGATCCTAAGGTGCAGAATAAAGAGATATACTATGAAAGAGATGGAGAGATAGATATAGAGAGAACTATGGAGAGATAGATATAGAGAGATATACAGAGAGGTAGATAGATAGATAGATAGATAGATAGATAGATAGATAGATAGATAGATAGATAGATAGAGAGAGAGAACTATGGAGAGATAGACATAGAGAGAACTATGGAGAGATAGATAGATATACAGATAGATAGATAGATAGATAGATAGATAGATAGATAGATAGATAGATAGATAGATAGATAGATAGAGAACTATGGAGAGAGATATAGAGAGAACTATGGAGAGATAGATATAGAAAGATATACAGAGAGGTAGATAGATAGAGAGAGAGAACTATGGAGAGATAGATATAGAAAGATATACAGAGAGATAGATAGATAGATAGATAGATAGAGAGAGAGAACTATGGAGAGATAGATATAGAGAGAACTATGGAGAGATAGATATAGAGAGAACTATGGAGAGATAGACATAGAGAGATATACAGAGAGGTAGATAGATTGATTGATGTAGATAGATGGATAGATAGATGGATAGAGAGATGGATAGAGAGATGGATAGAGAGATGGATAGAGAGATGGATAGAGAGATAGATATAGAAAGATATACAGAGAGGTAGATAGATTGATTGATGAGAGATAGATAGATAGATAGATAGATAGATAGAGAGAGAGAACTATGGAGAGATAGATATAGAGAGATATACAGAGAGGTAGATAGATAGATAGATAGATAGATAGAGAGAGAGATAAATATATAGATATATATATAGAAAGATATAAAGAGAGGTAGATAGATAGATAGATGGATAGATAGATAGATAGACAGATAGATAGATAGAGAGAACTATGGAGAGATAGATATACAGAGAGATAGATAGATAGGAGATAGATAGATAGATAGATAGATAGAGAGAGAACTATGGAGAGATAGATATAGAGAGAACTATGGAGAGATAGATATAGAGAGAACTATGGAGAGATAGATAGATAGATAGATAGATAGATAGATAGAGAACTATGGAGAGAGATATAGAGAGAACTATGGAGAGATAGATATAGAAAGATATACAGAGAGGTAGATAGATAGATAGAGAGAGAGAACTATGGAGAGATAGATATAGAAAGATATACAGAGAGATAGATAGATAGATAGATAGATAGATAGATAGATAGATAGATAGATAGATAGAGAACTATGGAGAGATAGATAGAGAGAGAACTATGGAGAGATAGATATAGAGAGATATACAGAGAGGTATATAGATTAATTGATGAGAGATAGATAGATAGATAGATAGAGAGATGGATAGATAGATGGATAGATGGATAGATAGATGGATAGAGAGATGGATAGATAGATGGATAGAGAGATAGATATAGAAAGATATACAGAGAGGTAGATAGATTGATTGATGAGAGATAGATAGATAGATAGATGGATAGAGAGATAGATATAGAGAGAACTATGGAGAGATAGATATAGAAAGATATACAGAGAGGTAGATAGATGATAGATAGATAGATAGATAGATAGATAGATTGATTGATTGATGAGATAGATAGATAGATAGATATGAGATAGATAGATGGAATCAGCCTCAGAGTGGAACACAGGGAAAACCCCTAGGAGCCCCTGAGCATGGCACATCTGGAGTTTCTTTTAAACTTCATATACATCTTTGGGAGAGGCCGAGAGAAAGAGGGAAGAAGCAGAATATAAGAGGCAGATACAGTAGCTGTAGGCTGGGCCCCCAGAATCAACTCCACTGGTGGTGCCCAAAAATCAACCCTACTGGTGAGCCTCAGGAATATACTCCACTAGTGAGCCCTAAGAATCATCTTCTCTGGTGGGGCCCCAAGAATCAGGGATCTCAGTCAGAGAGATATATATAAAGAATTAGAGAGGTAGCTATAGAGATATATAGTTATATCCTCCAACACACTTCTGATCCAGCCCCGGTGCTGATATTATAGCTGCAATCGCTACATCCATGACCAGGGTCTATGTATCCGGAATATTTCTTGTCTTCTGTCTCTTTATATGATATCCAAGATAACGCTGCAGATACCCAGGTCCATTGTTGCAGATACCTAGGTACATTGTTGCAGATACTCAGTTCCATTGTTGCAGATACCCAGTTCCATTGTTGCAGATACCTAGTTACATTGTTGCAGATACCTAGTTCCATTGTTGCAGATACCTAGTTCCATTGTTGCAGATACCTAGTTCCATTGTTGCAGATACCCAGTTCTATTGTTGCAGATACCCAGTTCTATTGTTGCAGATACCCAGTTCCATTGTTGCAGATACCCAGTTCCATTGTTGCAGATACCCAGTTCTATTGTTGCAGATACCCAGTTCGATTGTTGCAGATACCCAGTTCCATTGTTGCAGATACTCAGTTCCATTGTTGCAGATACCCAGTTCTATTGTTGCAGATACCCAGTTCTATTGTTGCAGATACCTAGTTACATTGTTGCAGATACCTAGTTCCATTGTTGCAGATACCTAGTTCCATTGTTGCAGATACCCAGTTCTATTGTTGCAGATACCCAGTTCTATTGTTGCAGATACCCAGTTCCATTGTTGCAGATACTCATTTCCATTGTTGCAGATACCCAGTTCTATTGTTGCAGATACCTAGTTCCATTGTTGCAGATACCTAGTTCCATTGTTGCAGATACCTAGTTACATTGTTGCAGATACCCAGTTCTATTGTTGCAGATACCAAGTTCTATTGTTGCAGATACCCAGTTCCATTGTTGCAGATACTCATTTCCATTGTTGCAGATACCCATTCTAATTGTTGCAGATACCCAGTTCTATTGTTGCAGATACCCAGTTCTATTGTTGCAGATACCTAGTTACATTGTTGCAGATACCTAGTTCCATTGTTGCAGATACCCAGTTCTATTGTTGCAGATACCCAGTTCTATTGTTGCAGATACCTAGTTCCATTGTTGCAGATACCTAGTTCCATTGTTGCAGATACCTAGTTACATTGTTGCAGATACCCACTTCTATTGTTGCAGATACCCAGTTGCATTGTTGCAGACCCCTCACTACATTGATGGTTGCATCAGTGGAAATCTCTGATCTGATTGTGTCAGGTTTTCGCTTCTTAGGACTGACTTTCTTCTCTTGTATTTGTTATTTGTTCCTTTTGCAGATCTGGATTTACAGAGACCTTGAATTTCATAGAAAATCTAAATCCGTATATCTGCTAGCTGTTACACGATCATTTACACTGAACCTTCTTTCCGTCACTTCGTATTAATTAACTTCTCTCTGACTTCCTAATGAGCTCCGTGTTTTGCTCGTGTTTTAGGTGAATTCTGATGTTTACAGTATAGAGATTAATGGAACAAAGGACATGAAATATCCAGAGAAGGGAAAGGAGGACGACCTGGGTCAGGATGGGAAGAAGAAGAAAAAGAAGGATAAGAAGAAAGACAAGAAGGTTGACGACTTGAAGCAAGAGCTGGAGCTGGTGAGTCCTCGCTCCTGACCCCTGTGTGTGGGATCCATGAGTAGCTGAGGGTCCTATAGACCTCTATTCACACTAATGCTCTGCACTGATGATGTCTCACACAGCTTATTCTCTCCAATTATACAGATAGGATCTGCCTCAGAGACGCTGCTGCGTTTATTTGATGTTTTCATTGATACATAGTAAAGTGGCGAGTATTGATGAGTATAAAGTACATGTAGCATGAGGTTCAGAGCTGTGTATGTGCCCTGCTCGCCTCTGAGTATACAGCTCACCTCTGAGTATACAGCTCACCTCTGAGTATACAGCTATCCTCTGAGTATACAGCTATCCTCTGAGTATACAGCTCACTTCTGAGTATACAGCTCTCCTCTGAGTATACAGCTATCCTCTGAGTATACAGCTATCCTCTGAGTATACAGCTATCCTCTGAGTATACAGCTCGCCTCTGAGTATACAGCTCACCTCTGAGTATACAGCTCGCCTCTGAGTATACAGCTATCCTCTGAGTATACAGCTCGCCTCTGAGCATACAGCTATCCTCTGAGTATACAGCTCGCCTCTGAGTATACAGCTCTCCTCTGAGCATACAGCTCTCCTCTGAGTATACAGCTCGCCTCTGAGTATACAGCTCGCATCTGAGTATACAGGTCTCCTCTGAGTATACAGCTCGCCTCTGAGTATACAGCTCACTTCTGAGTATAAAACTCGCCTCTGAGTATACAGCTCGCCTCTGAGTATACAGCTCGCCTCTGAGTATACAGCTCACCTCCAAGTATACAGCTCACCTCCAAGTATACAGCTCACCTCTAAGTATACAGCTCGCCTCTGAGTATACAGCTATCCTCTGAGTATACAGCTCGCCTCTGAGTATACAGCTTGCCTCTGAGTATACGGCTATCCTCTGAGTATACAGCTCGCCTCTGAGTATACAGCTATCCTCTGAGTATACAGCTATCCTCTGAGCATATAGCTCGCCTCTGAGCATACAGCTATCCTCTGAGTATACAGCTCGCCTCTGAGTATACAGCTATCCTCTGAGCATACAGCTATCCTCTGAGTATACAGCTCGCCTCTGAGTATACAGCTATCCTCTGAGCATACAGCTATCCTCTGAGTATACAGCTCGCCTCTGAGAATACAGCTCTCCTCTGAATATACAGGTCTCCTCTGAGTATACAGCTCGCCTCTGAGTATACAGCTCACTTCTGAGTATAAAACTCGCCTCTGAGTATACAGCTCGCCTCTGAGTATACAGCTCGCCTCTGAGTATACAGCTCACCTCCAAGTATACAGCTCACCTCCAAGTATACAGCTCGCCTCTGAGTATACAGCTCGCCTCTGAGCATACAGCTATCCTCTGAGTATACAGCTCGCCTCTGAGTATACAGCTCGCCTCTGAGCATACAGCTCTCCTCTGAGTATACAGCTCGCCTCTGAGTATACAGCTCTCCTCTGAGCATACAACTATCCTCTGAGTATACAGCTCTCCTCTGAGTATACAGATCGCCTCTGAGTATACGGCTATCCTCTGAGTATACGGCTATCCTCTGAGTATACAGCTTGCCTCTGAGTATACAGCTCGCCTCTGAGTATACAGCTCGCCTCTGAGTATACAGCTTGCCTCTGAGCATACAGCTCGCTTCTGAGTATACAGCTATCCTCTGAGTATACAGCTATCCTCTGAGTATACGGCTATCCTCTGAGTATACAGCTATCCTCTGAGTATACGGCTATCCTCTGAGTATACGGCTATCCTCTGAGTATACGGCTATCCTCTGAGTATACGGCTATCCTCTGAGTATACAGCTCGCCAGCTGTTACCTTTGATCCACTTTGCTGGGTGTCGCCGATCTATAATGTACATTCATTGTGTTGTCTACTTAGCATTCATTACCTGACTGCATAAACATTCCCTAATCACATAATTACATCTGTGCATAGTTATCACATTTCCTGGTGCTGCTTTCCCCGCTGCCTTCTCTTCTGTACTTTATAATTGTTTTTAAATGATATATGAATAAAACAATGCACCTGGGATGTAGTGAGGACTGAAGAATGCTGGAGAACTGATACTTTGTAGCAACTCCCTCACAAAGACACAGATACATTGTCATGGTATCGCTATGGTCATCGGTCCTTCGGTATATTGGACGGCTGAAGAATTGTTACTTTGTAGCGATCCCTCACAATAATAAGAGACAGATACATTGTCATTAGTCTGGAGATCACTCCATACACCAATAGCTATTGGTCCTCCAATATATTGAACGGCTGAAGACTTTTTACTTTGTAGTGACCCATCACAATAATAAGACACAGATACATTGTTATCATATCGCTATGGTCATTGGTCCTCCGGTATATTGGACGGCTGAAGAATTGTTACTTTGTAGCAATCCCTCACAATAATGCAAGACATAGAATGTCATTAACCTAACGATCATATTGTATATTGAACGGCTGAAGAACTTATTCTTTGTAGCGATCCCTCACAATAATAAGACACACATACATTGTCATTAGCCTTGAGATCACTCCATACACCTATGGTCATCGGTTCCCCAGTATATTGGACGGCAGAAAAATGTATACTTTGTTGCGATCCCTCACAATAATAAGAGAAAGATACATTGTCGTTAGACTGGAGATCACTCTATACACCTTTAGCTATTGGTCCTCCAATATATTGGACGGCTGAAGACTTGTTACTTTGTAGCGATCCCTCACAATAATAAGACACAGATACATTGTCATCATATCACCATGGGCATCGTCTCTCCAGTATATTGAACAGCTGAACACTTGTTACTTTGTTGCGATCCTTCACAATAATAAGAGAAAGATACATTGTCATTAGTCTGGAGATCACTCCATACACCTATAGGCATTGGTCCTCCCATATATTGGACGGCTGAAGAATTGTTACTTTGTAGCAATTTCTGACGATAATGAAACACATAGAATGTCATTAACCTACCAATCAATCATATTATATGGTCATCAATTCCCCAGTATATGGGGCGGCTGAAGAATTGTTACTTTGTAGCAATCTCTGACAATAATGATACATTGCCATTAACCCAACAATCAATCATCGCTCCTCTGGACACATCCACAGACTTTTGTTCTGTCTTCATGGTTCTCCTTGTTTTTGTGTCTTCCAGGACGACCATAAACTTGACATCGAAGACCTGGAGTCCAAATACGAGACGAGTCTTCTGAAAGTGAGTACGGCCGGGGCCACACAAATATTCGTCAAATACCAAAACCTAAAAACCGCTTTGAACCTGAGTATTTTTAGTTTTTTGTCCATAGCAGCCGGGTTTCTGACGGGTTTTTTTTTTTTTAGTTTTTTGTTGAGGTTTTTGCTGTGGTTTTTCAGGCGCTCTATGTGAAAAGTTCTCTTTCAGAAATTTCTAAATACTAAAAACCACAGAAAATCAGCCAGAAAACCCGCGCTGTGCAGTCACAGCCATAGACGTCGACAGTCCATTTTCTGTCAGACTTTACAGCCTGTTCCTAAAACCTTCAGCTTTGAAAACTGACTTGTGTAGACAGGGCGGCAATCAGTCATAGGGCCCCATGCAGCCAAATCAAATGGGGCCCCCACCCATTACCAGTTCCTATTTTTTAACATATCAGTGGACCCCTGACAGGATCACTGCCCTATTGCCACCCCTGTGTGTAGACTACAGGTTGTTTTTTGTATTGAAGTGTATGTGAAAAGTTCTCCGTCAGATTTTCAGAAGTTTCGAAATACTAAAAACCACAGAAAATCTGCCTGAAAACCTGCGCTGTGTAGACACAGCCTAAGGGGGAGCCCAGTGCACTGCAGGTGGTAATCCTCTGAACAAGCCTGGCAGAGGCCTTGAGATTTTGGAGGCATAGCTGGAGACACGTGTCTGGCACCGGCCCATTCCCTGCTGTGCCATGCTCTCAGCTGTGATGCCCATGAGCTGCAGACTATCGCGCAGGTCAATCAGTACCAGGATCACGGTGGGAATTCTTCATTCTGAGAAAAAGTCAATGGGAACCAGAGATGAAACAGGACGTTCCCGGAGAGGTTATCGCCGTCCCCTCCCGCCGCTGATTGCGATCAAACACAATGTAGGCCTGAGCCGGCGCGATCTGCCCGGACGAACCTCATGATTTGGCGATGGGTTAAATTGATCCTTGTTCTCAGTTTGGTAACACTTTCCCTTCCAGGCAGATCAGAAACACTGTAACGAAGCTCCTGCAGAGAGTAGTAAACAGAGGTTGTTTTAATATTGAAAGGGACTCACCCGTGCAAGAGCTGCAGAGATTCTGGCTCGCGATGGTCCCAACGCACTGACACCCCCCAAGGGCACCCCGGAAATCGTGAAGTTCATGAAGCAGATGGTCGGTGGCTTCTCGCTGCTGCTCTGGGCCGGCTCCATCCTCTGCTGGATCGCATATGGCATTCAGTACTCCCAGGACCACTCGACCTCCCGGGACAATGTAAGCAGAAGACAATGATATCCTCCGGACGAGCTGCCGGTCCCATCAGGGGGGTGGTCATGGGTCTAACTATAGCCACAGTGACTGCTATGGGGTCCAGGGGTTTAGGGGATCAATTAGATACTAGAACATTGCTCCTTTATGTAGGGAACAAGTAGTTGGTGGCTTTCTGCTCTCCAGCTCTACTATGTGGGCTCCCTGATATATGGCAGTATTATTATATCTCCAGCTCTACTATGTGGATCCCTGTTATATGGCGGTAATATTATATCTCCAGCTCTACTACGTGGGCTCCCTTATATATGGCTATTATTATATCTCGCTCTATATTGGCTTGTAGTGCGGTTTATTATATCTCACTTACTTGTGGGCTCTCTGATATATGGTGGTATTATTATATCTCCAGCTCTACTATGTGGGTTCCTGATATATGGCAGTATTATTATATCTCCAGCTCTACTATGTGGGTTCCCTGATATATGGCGTATTATTATATCTCCAGCTCTACTATGTGGGTTCCTGATTATGCGTATCATTATTCACTATAGGGCTTCGCGATAGTGGCGGTATTATATCTCCACTCTACTATGGGGCTCTGATATATGGCGGTATTTTATATCTCCAGCTTACTATGTGGGTCCCTGATATATGGGGTATTATTATTCTCCCGCTCTACTATGTGGTTTCCCTGATATATGGCAGTATTATTATATCTCCAGCTCTACTATGTGGTTTCCCTGATATATGGCGGTATTATTATATCTCCAGCTCTACTATGTGGGTTCCCTGATATATGGCGGTATTATTATATCTCCAGCTCTACTATGTGGTTTCCCTGATATATGGCGGTATTATTATATCTCCAGCTCTACTATGTGGGTTCCCTGATATATGGCGGTATTATTATATCTCCAGCTCTACTATGTGGGTTCCCTGATATATGGCGGTATTATTATATCTCCAGCTCTACTATGTGGGTTCCTGATACATGGTGGAATTAGTTATACCTTTCATTATTGCTCTTTGTGCTGCTGTTTTAGTTTTCTATCATTAGGTGGAGGGGTCCGCGTCATTTTACTGTGGGGCCCTGTTATTGCGCCCCTGGTGTTTGCACAGTAATATGTCATGCATCCTTTACTCACTGCCGGCTTCCTCTCCTCAGCTCTACCTGGGGGTGGTCTTGGCGGCCGTCGTCTTCCTCACCGGCTGTTTTGCTTATTTCCAAGAGGCTAAAAGCACGAACATCATGGCCAGCTTCAATCGCATGATCCCGCAGGTGAGTGCAAATGTCTCAGGGTTTTTTTTATTCAGTACTTGTTGAAGGTTTCTTTGCTCAAATGTGGGAGCTTTCAACAAATCATTAAATCGTGTATGAATTGTGGCCTAATTTGCCCTTTTTTATTTTCTGCTTTTATACTAATTTGCCCTTAGACACAGGAGAGAGGCTTTTTGGGGCAATGTAAGAATTTCTTTTAATTGCACATTTAGTTATCAAGTCAATAAGATTTTAAGGAATAAAGATGGGCGGGGGACTAGGGTCAAAAGTAGGGACTGTCCCTCCAGAAGAGGGGCCATTGAGAGCTCTGCGTATGGTGTCCGGCAGCAGATAAGGGGCATTAATGAATGAGGGTCAGTGACTCCTATTCCTGTGTCTCCAGCAAGCTATCGTCACGCGGGATGGAGAGAAGCTGGAGGTCCCGGCCACGGAACTTGTGGTAGGAGATCTGGTGGACTTAAAAGGTGGAGATCGAATCCCTGCAGATGTCAGGATCATATATGCTCAAGGCTGCAAGGTAAGCGTCAGTACAAACGTGCTTGTACAGTGTCCCTGGATTGTGTGACCCAAGACCTAGGTCAGATATTGGGTTCCTGAAGGTGCATGTGGCTCAGACGGCCCCATGGACTAATGTCTCCCTCAGACCCGCTGCAGTGTCAAGTCACTCCTCATTTTCCAGAGGTGCACCCTAGCTCAGACTTGTCCACAGGGGAAAACCCCAGTTGGCCCTCTGGCCCTTGATTTGGGAGGCCCCTGGGCACAGCAGACCTGGGGCAGTTTTTTTTAGGAAGAAAGACAAAGAGGTAGAAAGTAAGAGACAAAGTACAAGAATCATGTGCAGTAGCTGTAGGGTGGGCCCCAGGAGTCTATGCCGCTGGTGGGCCCCGGGAGTCTATGCCGCTGGTGGGCCCCGGGAGTCTATGCCGCTGGTGGGCCCCGGGAGTCGATGCCGCTGTTGGGCCCCAGGAGTCTCTCTCATTGGTGGGCCCCTCTGCTCCCCTCCACTGGTGGGCCCCAGGAGTCTATGCCACTGGTGGGCCCCGAGGATCCCCTCCACTGGTGGGCCCCAGGAGTCTATGCCACTGGTGGGCCCCGAGGATCCACTCCACTGGTAGGTTCCACTCACCGGGTGCAATCTCTGAACCGCCTCCATGTCCAAGAAGCAGTTGCTGGTAGACAAAACTAGACCTTTATAATACAGTAAACTTAACTTTGAATAAAGTCTGCGGTACATAGATGACGTCTTTTTTTCTTCATCCCATAAACTGCCCTGTGAATATGCGGAGATGGAGCAGGGGACCGTAATCGTGTTCATCATGTATTGAGACAGAACTTCATCTTCGCTCCTTTTCCAGGTGGACAATTCCTCTCTGACCGGGGAGTCGGAGGCGCAGTCTCGATCCAGTGAATACACCCATGAAAACCCTCTGGAGACCAAGAACATCGCCTTCTACTCCACCTTCTGCCTGGAGGGTAAGGCCGTGACCCCTAGAGGTCAGGAGGGGATCTGTCCGCAGGGTCGGGGTGCACACTGGAGTCCCCTTCTATAGAGCAATATGTAGCAGAGCTGAGCGTGTGGAGCTTGTCCTGTGCCCTTACAATTCCTCTTCTCTTTTGTAGGAACAGCAAAGGGTTTGGTGATAAATACTGGTGACCGGACGATCATCGGCCGCATCGCGTCGCTGGCATCGGGAGTCGGCAACGAGAAGACGCCCATCGCGGTGGAGATCGAGCACTTTGTGCACATCGTGGCCAGCGTGGCCGTGTCTGTCGGGGTCCTGTTCTTCATTATCGCAATGTGCATGGGCTACTCGGCTCTCAATTCCATCATCTTCCTCATTGGCATAATTGTGGCCAACGTGCCTGAGGGACTCCTGGCCACCGTGACCGTGAGTACCTGTCCTTCCTGAATTTCTAGAATGTGCAGTCTATGACCATGACCACTGTCCCACAGATCAGTGTTTATACTTTGCTGGCGCCACCCGTGTCTATAGGTTGTGTCTAGTATTACAGCTCGGCCGCATAAACCTGAACCATAGAGTGGTGCAATTTCTCGAGGAAAGCGACATTGTCTAACCCTAGATAACCCCTTTGAAGGGACACTGCCATCAGAAGCGTTTGTGCTAAAACCAATATTCATGGAAAACTATTATTAGAATAGAATCAACAGAGCAGACTGATCTCGCTTTACTGCAGCCGCTGCTTATCTCTATGTAACCATTACAAATAGTAGGTAATGACAGAATGATCATTTTATTGTAATCTCCACAGGGATAGAAAAGTTTTGACTAGATTGGAAAGGCAATGACAAGAGCATTACATTAAAGAATTGAATCAGCAGAGCAGGCTGATCTCGCTTTACTGCAGCTGCTGCTTATCTCTATGTAGCCATTAAAAATAGTAGGTAGTGACATAATGATCCCTCTACAGGGATAGATAATATTAGACTAGACCATGAGCAATACATGAAAGGAAAATACGATAATCTTTTTCTTCACTGGGGTTCTTCGAACTTATCAGGAAATTGCTGATAATACTTACACTTTGCCTTCCAAAAAGGACCCTCAAACAATTCTTTTACTGCTGTGCTACCAGAGCTCACAGAGGGGAAGTCAGAGAGTAATGGACTTAGTGAAACTTAAAAAAAAATATTTTAAAAAAATCACCCAATTTAAAATTAAAAACATAATTGCTTATTGCTTGTCAGTATGTGAAAAGAAAAAGTTTAATGGTCATGTCCCTTTAAGGACCATGGTCTTGTCCCTTTAAGGACTATGGTCGTGTCCCTTTAAGGACCATGGTTGTGTCCCTTTAAGGACCATGGTTGTGTCCCTTTAAGTACTATGGTCATGGCCCTTTAAGGACTATGGTTGTGTCCCTTTAAGGACCATGGTCATGTCCCATTAAGGACCATGGTCGTTTTCCTTTAAGGACCATGGTCGTGTCCCTTTAAGGACTATGGTCATATCCCTTTAAGTACTATGGTCGTGTCCCTTTAAGTACTATGGTCATGTCCCTTTAACCACAATGGTCGTGTCCCTTTATGGACCATGGTCGTGTCCCTTTGAGGACCACGGTCATGTCCCTTTATCCACCATGGTCGTGTCCCTTTAAGGACCATGGTCGTGTCCCTTTATCCACCATGGCCGTGTCCCTTTAAGGACTATGGTTATGTCCCTTTAACCCCCCTGGTTGTGTCCCTTTAACCTCCTTGGTTGTGTCCCTTTAAGGACCATGGTACATCCAGCTTATGAGGAACTGACCAATGCCTATTCCTCTTGCCGGAGACCGATCTGACCCGTGCGATCTGCTGTCCTGTAGGTGACGCTCTCTCTAACTGCAAAGCGAATGGCGAAGAAGAATTGTCTGGTGAAGAACCTGGAGGCCGTGGAGACGCTGGGCTCGACCTCCATAATCTGCTCCGACAAGACCGGGACCCTGACTCAGAACCGGATGACCGTGGCCCACCTGTGGTTTGACGATCACACGCACTCGGCCGACACCAGTGAAGAACAATCCCGTACGTGTGCAAACAGTGCAAGAGGCGCCTGTCTCCTCTAGGTGCTTTCTGTACATAGTTCTGGGCTGGCGGCGCTCTCTTGAGACTGCTCTCAGCCAGCTCTCTTCAAGGGTGGGGACAATGGGACCTTGTGCTGTCTGGAAGGACCCGGCTTAGTCACTGACAATGGGCTCCTCTCCCTGCAGACCACTCATTCGAGCAGACCTCCGACACCTGGAAGGCTTTGTGCAGGATCGTGTCGTTGTGTAACCGCGCCGAGTTCAAGGCTGAGCAGGACGACGTGCCCGTCATGAAGGTGGGTGCGCCCTATGAGCGGCCGGGTGTGTGCCCTTACCATAATACAGGCCATTAACCCCCTCCACTTCGTCCTACAGAAAGTAGTAGTTGGAGACGCTTCCGAGACGGCTCTGCTAAAATTCTCAGAGGTGATCACTGGGAACGTGATGGAAATCCGGACTCAGAACCGGAAGGTTTGCGAAGTGCCCTTCAATTCCACCAACAAGTTCCAGGTATGAGACCCCCTGCCCAACCCCCCACTGCCGTCCTGACCCATACGCTGATCTGTAGCAGCAACCAGAAAATACATGTATTAAATATCCATAGAGAGCTCCACGTCCATAGGGACCTTAAAGGGGGTTTCTCACTACAAAGATTAGCTTCAACATGTAGCCAAAGGATACATGTATTAAATATCCATAGAGCTCCACGTCCATAGGGACCTTAAAGGGGGTTTCTCACTACAAAGATTAGCTTCAACATGTAGCCAAAGGATACATGTATTAAATATCCATAGAGAGCTCCACGTCCATACGGACCTTAAAGGGGGTTTCTCACTACAAAGATTAGCTTCAACATGTAGCCAAAGGAGACATGTATTAAATATCCATAGAGAACTCCACGTCCATAGGGACCTTAAAGGGGGTTTCTCACTACAAAGATTAGCTTCAACATGTAGCCAAAGGAGACATGTATTAAATATCCATAGAGAGCTCCACGTCCATACGGACCTTAAAGGGGGTTTCTCACTACAAAGATTAGTTTCAACATGTAGGGAAAGGTAAATGAAGACTTTTACTTAATACATTGCTCTTTTGATATTGCCCTGCTCAGGAGATAAGAGAGATTTTATCTGCTTTGAGTGCATACAAGTGTCTCTAGGTTACCGTCCATATTTCCCTTCCTGACCAGACAGAGAGCAATGAGTGACATCACCCTGGTCGGATGGAGCAGCGTCTTTATCTCTAACAAGATTAGCTTGCTTACCTTTGATAAGTTCTAGTTTTCACTCCTGTAGCTTTATTTATTGCAGGATTAAATCTCCTGCACTTATGTCACTGTAAAGCTCAGCTAGTTATAGATGAGCTAAATATGCTAATCACTGCTATAGACCCACCCACAGCCTGATCAGGCACAGGTAGTGTGAGTCTGACGCTGCCTGTGACTCTGTGAAGCTAAAAGAAGGAGATGTTTGTATAAAAGTAACAGAGAGGGAGAAACAATGTATGGGGGAATCGAAATGAGAGAAGAGGGTGTAGAGGATCATGTACAGCAAGCGAATGGGAGGACTAGAGAGACTGGGAGGACATAACAGAGGTGTACTGGTCTCACTGGAGGATGCTTCTATTCACAGCTGTCAGTAAAACCGAGGACCGATGACCCTCAGGACCAGAGATTCCTACGGTCATGAAAGGCCCCCGGAGCGGATAATGGAACGCTGCTCCACCATCATGATTGGCGGCATGAGTTTGCCGCTGGCGGCAACAACATGAAGGACTCCTTCCAGACGGCGTACATGGAGCTCGGAGGCCTCGGGGAGCGAGTATTAGGTGCAGCACAATGTACAAGTATTATCAGGACGTGTAGGCAGGGCTGTCTTAACAGCACTATGGGCCCCTGGGCAGAGAGGTGTACTGCCCAACCCCCCCCCCCCCCCCCTCAAAAAAAAAAAAAAACACTACTCAAAGAAACAAATATAAACATTAGCACCTCCGGTCACCATTACATGACAGAGACTTTTAGCACTGATGGAATAAAAATAGTAAAATAAACCCCTGAAACCCAGGGACTCACCGGAGAGTCTTCTCTGAGTCGTTCTCTGAATCGTTCTTTTTCCCTTTTCCTCTCCTTCCGTCTAGACCACCATGACGCCTTGTCCCGGCCGCCACTCGTCCCTGCAGAATGCAACGCACAAACATCTTAGAATCCTCACTTTATCAGCACTTCACCACCTATTCCAAACCTTTGTTAGGGGGCGCCCCACTTTTAGTAAGTAGGTAGTACATAGTTGCTAATTTTTTGAAAATGAAAAAGCAGGAGATTTTTAGGCGGCGGTGCGCGTAGCGCGGCGCGAAAAAATTTGCAATGGGCACGCCCATCTTTTCAGTATGCCACGCCCCCTTCAAAAAGCCACACCACTCCACCTAACTGCATAACGCTTTGGAAGAAAGCCAGGTAGATGCCCTTATACCGGGTTTAGTAAACCCCCCATAAGCAGGTACTGCCCCTTACAGGCAGGTAGATGCCCCCTTGTAGGCAAGTAGATGCCCCTATTGTAGCCAGGTAGGTGCCCCCCTTGTTAGCCAGGTAGGTGCCCCCATTGTTTGCAGCTAGTGCCCCCATTGTTGCCAGCTAGTGCCCCCTCTGTTGCCAGCTAGTGCCCCCTCTGTTGCCAGGTAGTTGCCCCCTCTGTTGCCAGGTAGTTGCCCCCTCTGTTGCCAGGTAGATGTCCCCTCTGTTGCCAGGTAGTGCCCCCATTGTTGCCAGGTAGTGCCCCCCATTGTTTGCCAGGTAGTGCCCCCTCTGTTGCCAGGTAGATGCCCCCTCTGTTGCCAAGTCGATGCCCCCCTCTTTGTTGCCAGGTAGATGCCCCCCTTTGTTAGCCAGGTAGTTGCCCCCATTGTTAGCCAGGTAGTGCCCCCCTCTTTTGCCACGTAGATGCCCCCTCTGTTGCCAGGTAGATGTTCCCCATTGTTGCCAGGTAGTGCCCCCATTGTTGCCCGGTAGTGCCAGTAGTTTAAAAAAATAAATAAATAAAAATCTCTTACTTACCAGATTTCCTTCCTCTTCTCCACGTCCGGAAGCCGGTGGCCGCTGGCAGCAGACTGCAGGGCCGCGGAGCGGGGCGCGATACGTCATCAAAATCGCGCGCCTGCCCCGCGGCCTCCTGGGAGCTGAACAGACGGGCTCAGTAGATCCCAGATGTTCAGCCTCGGCTGCTGCTGTGACCCGGCCATGCAGCCGTGTGATGAGGGGGCCACAGACCGGCGCCGGTACTCGGGGCCCGCCAAGGGGAAACCCCAGCCTCCCCCGGCGACGCTCCGAGCCGGCGCTTTCGGCCCGAATCCCGGCTGCCCCGGGCAGAGCCCGGCTGTCGCTCCACTGGAAGGGTAGGCGGCGCCCTGGGGGGCCCCCAGAGATCGTGGGGGCCCCCGGGCAGTGGCCTACCTGGCCCAATGGAAGAGACGGCCCTGCGTGTAGGTGTCACCAGGACACGAGCGCTCACCTCCCGCCTCCTTGTTCTAGGCTTCTGCCATGGCTACCTCCCGGCAGAGGAATTACCAAAATCCTTTGCGTTTGACACCGAGTCCATGAACTTCCCCCACCTCGGAGCTGTCCTTCGTGGGGCTCTTTTCCATGATCGACCCTCCGCGCTCTACGGTGCCAGATGCTGTTTCCAAATGTCGGTCTGCAGGAAAACAAGGTAGGAGACCTCAATAGATGGGTCCCCCGCCCTATAGGGGTCAATACAGTGAGAGGGGGTCATTTGTGTGGTTCTGGGGAGGAATAAGCCTTCCCAATGTATCAGTAGAGGCTGGATCCTCTCCATGGCCGTATCTGCTGTAATGGTTTCATCAAAAAGTGTTCTTATGAGGAGACGGAATGTGAAGCTCCTGGACCCTAGTGCAAAAGTGAAATGAGGGGCCCCCATCCCGAGGCGTGACTTGAAGCTTCTGGACCCTGGTTCAAATAGTAAAATGGGGCCCCTCAGTTGCCATGTATCATTGACAATGCTGTGGCAGATGGGCTTTTGGGCTTCCTCAGACTGCACCCCCTATAGCTACGCCCCTGCCCCAGCTCCTGGTATCTCCTTCTCTGACAGAAGGGCCTCTAGGCCCACTCAGGCTGCTCCCTCTGCGTCCCCTATAGCTACGCCCAGGCTTGGACTGGGCAACAGAGGAACAGGGTGGGCCCCTGAGCATCACAGACCTGGAGGGACTTTTTAATTCTGGTTAAAAAGGGCAGAGAGGCAAGAGGCATGTACAATAGCTGTAGGGTGGACCCCAGATATCAACTTCACTGGTGGGAAGCCCTCCCAGACTCAGTTCTAGCGGTGGGGCCCCCCCCCCCCCATAATGAATTCCATGGATGGACCCCAAAATTCATCTCCACTGGTGGGGGGGCAGAATCAGCTCCAATGGTGGGGTCCCCAGAATCGACTCCATGGATGGACCCCAAAGATCAACTCCACTGGGGGGGGCCCCCCAAAATCAGCTCTAACGGTGGGCCCCCATAATAAAACTCCATGGATGGAACCCAAAAATTACCTCCACTGGTGGGGGCGCACCCCAGGATCAGCTGCAATGGTGGGGTCCCCAGAATCAACTCCATGGATGGACCCAAAATTAATCTCCACTGGTGGCCCTAGCAGGGCTGCCATCATCATCTATTAACAGTTTCAGGGCCCCATGCAGCCAAATCAAATGGGGCCCCCACCCAGTGCTAGTTCCTTTTTTTTAACATATCACTGGGCCCCTGGTTGATTAGGGCCCCTGACAGGAGTATTGCCCATACTGCCCCATTGGCACCCCTGACCCCTAGCACCCCAGTCCAATACTGGCCAGGCCCCAGGACGAAGTATAACCATGTATTTTTCCCAACAGGTTATAATGGTCACTGGAGACCACCCGATCACAGCCAAGGCCATAGCTAAAAGTGTGGGCATCATCTCAGCTGGGAGTGAAACAGTGGAGGACATCGCCAAACGCCTGAACATTCCTGTGGAGCAGGTGAACAAGAGGTGAGGCCCTACAATATGTGCCCCCCCCTGATATACAGCTCCATAACCCCCGGGTGTGAGATGGAACCCGGCTCGACCCCTGACCTGTGCTTGTTTCCGGTGCAGAGAGGCCAAGGCGGCCGTGGTGAATGGCGGAGAGCTGAAGGACATGACGCCCGAGGACCTGGACGACATTCTGGCCAATCATTCAGAGATTGTGTTCGCCCGGACGTCCCCGCAGCAGAAGCTGATCATCGTGGAGGGCTGCCAGCGCCAGGTGCGGGGTCTCCCCAGCCGGGGTCACTTCTATCAGGACACTGCCGTATGTAGGACTAGGATAGACTAACCCTGCGCTCGGTATTTCAGAACTTCGTGGTTGCTGTGACCGGTGACGGTGTCAATGACTCTCCGGCTCTGAAGAAAGCCGACATTGGAATCGCCATGGGCATCGCCGGCTCCGACGCCGCCAAGAACGCCGCCGACATGATCCTCCTGGACGACAACTTCGCCTCCATCGTCACCGGAGTGGAAGAAGGTAAAGCTCTGGATGTAATAGGATTAGGCGCGGGGCGGGTGAGCGGGACATTGTCGGAGCCCATGGGGCGGCTCAATTCTCCCCAGACTGTTAGTTTGGCAAACCCCGGGGAAACTCGGAAACGAGGCTCTGCTACCCGGCAGAGTTGGGCCCAAAAAACATATCTGAATACACGGCAAAAAACATATCCCCTGCAAAACAGCGGGCAAGGGAAACATATACTGCTATACACGGGCGGGGAACAAAACTGCAAACAGCGGGCAAGGAAACATAATGCTATAACGGGCAAGAAAACATATACGCTAACAGGGGCAGGGAAACTATACTGCTAACACGGGGGGAAACATAACTGCTATACAGCGGGCAAGGAACAAAACTGCTAAAAACAGCGGCAAGGGAAAAACAAAACCAATACAGGGGGCAAGGAAACATATACTGCTATACAGCGGGCAAGGAAACATAACTCCCAACACGGGAAAGGGAAAACAAATACCCAACAGCGGGCAAGGAAACATATACGTAAACAGCGGGAAAGGGAAAAAACTTTTAAACGCTATAAAAAACCGGAAAGGGAAACATATATGCTATACACCGGAAAGGGAAACATATACTGCAATACAGCGGGCAAGGAACTTTTAATGCCATACAGCAGGAAGGAAACATATACTCCCAACACCGGCAAGGAAACATAACTGCTATACAGCGGGAAAGGAAAAAATATACGTATACAGGGGGCAAAAAACTCACTGCCATACAGGGGGCAAGGAAACAAACTGCTATACAGCGGGCAAGAAAACTTTTAAACCTATACACGGGCAAGGAAAATATATGCAAAAACAGGGGGCAAGAAAACATATACTGCTAAAAACCCGGAAAGGGAAAACATATACTGCTATACAGCAGGCAAGGAAACATATACTGCCATACAGCGGGCAAGGAAACATATACTGCTATACAGCGGGCAAGAAAACATATACTGCTATACAGCGGGCAAGAAAACACACTGCCATACAGCGGGCAAGGAAACATAACTGCATAAAACCGGAAAGGGAAAAAACATATACGCTTACCCCCCGGAAAGGAAACCCAATATGCTATCAGCGGGAAAGGAAACATATACTCAAATACAGGGGCAAGAAAACAACACTGCCAAACAGGGGCAGGAAACAAAATGCCATACACAGGAAAGGAAACATTTTTCTGCTATCAGCGGGCAAGGAAACATATAGCTATAAAACCCGGCAAGAAACAAACTGCATACACCGGAAAGGGAAACATATACTGCTATACAGCGGAAAGGAAAATAACGCATACAGCGGCAAAGGAAACTATACTGCTATACAGCGGGCAAAAAACAAACTGCTATACGCGGGCAAGGAAACATATACTGCATACACGGGCAAGGAAACATATACTGCATAAGGGGGCAAGGAAACACACTCCCCATACAGGGGGGAAAGGGAAAACATATCTGCTTCAGGGGGGCAAGAAAACTCACTGCCATACACGGGAAAAAGGAAACATATACTGCAACAGGGGGAAAGAAAACATATACTGCTATAAGCAGGCAAGGAAAACATATACGCTATGGCAGCGGGCGGGAAACATATACTGCTAACGCGGCAAGAAAACTCATGCCAACAGCGGGCAAGAAAACAAATGCTATACAGCAGGCGGGAAAAAACATATACTGCAGCACGGCAAGGAAACATATACGTTTATCACGGAAAGGAAACATATACTGCTATACACGGGAAAGGGGAAAATATACTGCTATCAGCGGGCAAGAAAAAATTTTCTGCTATACAGCGGCAAGGAAACATATACTGTATACACGGGAAAAAAACCCCCTGCCATACAGCGGGAAAGGAAACTTTTATATGCCATACAGCGGGCAAGGAAACATATACTGCTATAAGCGGGCAAGAAAAACATATACGCTATACAGCGGGCAAGGAAACATATACTGTATACAGCGGGAAAGGAAACATATACTTATACGTGGGCAAGAAAACTACACTCCCCATACAGCGGGGCAAGGAAACTATACGTTTTAACAGCGGCAAGGAAAATATACTGCTATACAGCGGGCAAGGAAACATTATTCTATCACGGAAAGGGAAAACAAACGCAAAAAGGGGGGAAAGGAAACATATACTGCTATACAGGGGCAAGAAAACATAATGCTATACAGGGGGCAAGGAAACTATCGCTATACAGCGGGCAAAAAATAATGCAATACACGGGCAAAAAAAACATATATGCTTACAGGGGGCAAGGAAACATATACTGCATACAGGGGCAAGGAAACAATACTGAAAACACGGCCCAAGGAAATATATACGTTATACACGGGAAAGGGAAAACCCAATACGTTATACGGGCGGCAAGGAAACAAATACTGTTTAACGCGGGCAAGGAAACATATACCTATACAGGGGCAAGGAAACCAAACTGCCAAACAGGGGAAAGGGAAAACATAACTGCTATACAGGGGGCAAGGAAACTTTTTTTATAAGCGGGAAAGGAAACATATACTGCATACAGGGGGGCAAGGAAACATAACTGAAAACAGGGGCAAGAAAACTAATGCATACAGCGGCAAGGAAACAATATGCTATACCCCAAGGCAAGGAAACAATACTTTTTAAAGCGGGAAAAGGAAACATAACTCTAACAGCGGGGGGGGAAACATAAACTGCTTACAGGGGGCAAGAAAACAACTGCATACACGGGCAAGAAAACATAACTGCAAAAAAGCGGGCAAGGAAACATATACGCTAACAGGGGGAAAGGGAAACATAACTGCTATACAGGGGGCAAGGAAACATATACTGCAAACGGGAAAGGGAAACATTACTGCTATACAGCGGGCAAGGAAACTATAGCTATACAGGGAAAGGGAAACAAAACTGCTAAACAGCGGGCAAGGAAACATAACTGCTAACAGCGGGCGGGAAAACCCAATAACGCTAACAGCGGGCAAAAAAACATATACTGCATAAGGGGGCGAGAAACATTACGCTATACAGCGGAAAGGGGAAACATATACGCTTACACGGGCAGGAAACATATCTGCATACCGGGAAAGGGAAACATATAGGCTATACGCGGGCAAGGAAACTATACTGCAAACACGGAAAGGGAAAACAAAAACTGCTAAAGGGGCAAGGAAACATATACTGCAAAACAGGGGGAAATGGGGGGTGAAAAAACCGGTGAAACGCCCCAAATGTGAACAGAGCCCTATGCACCCGGCATTTTCTGTGTCGAGAGGTGAAGTTGTGCTTTTTTAATACTGATGGGAAAAAAAAAACAGTGTGCCCAACAAATCCGGGGCCGCGCCGTCCCAGGATCCAGGACCTGGGGGGATACCCCGCTGCCCCCATAACTTGTCTGAGAAAAAATTTTTTATAAAGCTCGTGCCCACTCTGGGGACTCAAGAGTCAAAACCCAAATCGGCAGCACCAGCGCACAAAAAAATTTTTGCAGACAAAGAATGCTTACGTAACATTATAAGGCAACAACTAAGGCTTTTAGTGCACTTTTTGATCAAATTGCGTATGCCTCCCTACGTAAAGGTTTTGCCTTATAGGTGGGTCCCTTTACTAGTTCGAAAAATTGGGAATGTCCCCCTACCGCCTCTGGTAGCCTTACTCCATATCATCCATGTCTCACTGGGGTTTTATTTCACGGAGTTAATCTTTAAAAAAATTTTAAGAAAGTCTATTGGCTACACCCTGACCAAGAACATCGCTGAGCTCTCCCCTTTCCTACAAACCCTTCCCAAACTTCCCCTGCCTATTGGCCCATCACCATCCTTTTCATTACCTGGGACAGACATTGTGAGTCAGGGTTTTCATTGATTACAGTAAGGGGCTTGTGTGGGTAAAGTTTCCCCCACAGCATTACAGTAAAGAATTCCCATCATGATTCTTGTGGAAGAAACTATAGTTTCACGCTCTTACAGAAAAGAATGCACGATCACTTTCCCTTGGGGCCCCCGGCTCCAATGCACCCGGGGCTTTACAGTAAATAAATCCCCTTAAAAAAACCTCAAGGGGCCCCAGGTGCTTTTGTGTCACCGCTCTTAAGTAAAATCCCCCCAAAAACCTTTTTGGGGGCCCCCAGGCTGAAGTTCACCGTCTTATAGTAAAAGAATCCATCACCACAACCTCTTGTGGCCCCAGTCCCCGTAGTGTCACTGCTATTACAGTAAAGAATCCTCGATCACATTCCTTTTGGCCCCGAGCTCCATAGTGTCACCGCTCTTACAAAAATAATCCACCTTTGCAACCTAAGGGCCCCAGGCTCCTTTTTCACGCTCTTACAGAAAGAATCTTTTCTCGGATATGAAACCTTCGAGAGGGGCCCCCTGCAGGCGAAGGTGGTTTCTAAGTCCCATGTTTGTTCCCTCAGATCCCCTCAGTGTCATTTGCCCAGAAAAAACAGAGGAGACATATGAACAAAAAAGCCCCGCAGGAAAAACATCGACCGCCGGTAACCCGCAGCGGGGCTCTACGCCTCATTAGATTGGGGTTTGGCTCCGGGGGTAGGAGGGGACGCCCCTGAAAGCGGCCCCCCTGACCCCCTTTTCTGCCCACGGGATCATCCAGTCGGTGGGGTTTTCCTCATTTTCTTCACGGTTCGGGAAAAGGGGTTCCCGCCGTACACGTGCGGGCTGCGCGTGCCCTGGGAGAAAAATTACAACCAGGACCGGAGGACAGCTACGGGCAGAATGGGTGAGGGCCCACTCCCCCAAATCAAATATCACCAATGGGGGGGGGGGGGGGGGGGGGGAAAGGGGGGGGGGAAAGGGGCCCGGTTTAAAGGGGATTGGAGGGGGAATAGTGAGCCCAGTGTACATGTGTATGGGGGGGGGGGGGGGGTGCGGCCCCGTGTACTGGATGGGGGCGGGGAATAGCTGAGGCCAGTGTACATGTGTAGGGGGGGGGAAAGCTGAGCCCAGTGTACAGGTGTATGGGGGGGGGTATGGGGGGGGGGGGGAGGAAAGCTGAGCCCAGTGTACATGTGTATGGGGGGAGGAAAGCTGAGCCCAGTGTAAGTGTAGGGGGGGG
>JAODAL010045788.1:0-31597 GCA_025379985.1 Phyllomedusa bahiana | reverse complement strand
TATTTTTTTTTTTTAAGGGGGACTCTAGGGCTTTTTATTTTTAAAGAGTTGGAGATTGTAAATATCCCAATCCTGTACAGAGAGATCATCGTCAAAAAAATCCCTGTACCCTTTGGCTACAATCAAAATTTAAAATTTTTAAAATCTGCCATGCTGTTTAAGTGTGGGGGGGGAAAAACCGGGTACCTGGGGGGGAAACCCGGAAAAACAGGGGGAGAACTAGAAATTATACAGGATTCCTTTTGATTTTTTATCTAGCCCCTAAGAGCAAAGCATTAGGTCAAAAAAGTACCGATGAATTCACAGATGCCTACATAAAGACATGTAAAAAAGTTCCTAATATATTCCATTGGAGAATAAATTGGGAAATACTTTTGACATATGCCTCTTTAGAGGCCTCAAATAATGTAAATAGAGCTCAAAACCAAGTGCATAAATTCGGGTAGTTACCAATGGATAAAATTGGGGATGAAAATTGATCCATGTAGCTTTACAACTTAATAAAATTTAAAATATATTTTATATAATATTGCCAAACTGACCACACTTTTCCAAGGCTCAGCAAAGGGGGAACGGTGTCCCCCCCCAGGGGCCACATTCTATGAGCAGGTCCAGCAGAAGTTGTTGTTGGCCAAGCCCCCCAATCTATTTAAAGTATGCAGGAGGGATAATCGAAAACTAGGGGGGAACAGGGAGCCGTAGAAAATTTGCCTTCCTGCCCCCCAAACGATACTTCTGTAAGCGGGGGTAGTCTCACTTACGGAGTAAATGGGGGTTAATTTATTTTTTTTTTTTATCATTCAAAGGGCCTATACACCATCTGCCAACTCCCCGTTTTTGGCGGGGGGGAAGGGTCCCGTAATGGGGGCACCCCCCCCCCCCCCGGAAGAGTTGGCGAACCTCCCCCCGCCGAGGCAGCGGGGTTCTTTAAATGACCGCGGCACCGAGTAGCGTCAGGGCGCTACTCTCCGCCGGCCCTTCCTAAGGCAGGTGAAGCGGCCGCCCGGTCGCTCCCCCCCCTGGCGGTCTCACTGTGCAGGAAGGGGGCAGGAGGGGGTCGTTCCCCTCCTGCCCTTTTCCCCTGAGTACAGCGCCGTGTGCGCTGTACTACTGGCGGGGCAGGGGGTTTTTTACACTCGGTGCACTCCTCCCCCTGGGACGCTGAGTCGGTGGCCGGGAGATGTCCCCGGGGTGGGTGGTTTGAAGGGAGCCTGGGGGTAAGTGTTTTTTTTTTATTTTTTTTACTATAGGGGGGCTCTAGCTGGCTACAAAGGGGGCCTACTGGCTAAAAGGGGGCAAATACCTGGCCAAAGGGGCATTACCTGGTCAATGGGGGATCACCCGGCTACAATGGGGGCTCTACCCGGGTCAAAGGGGGCACTCCCGGCTACAAAGGGGACATCTACCGGGCTACAATGGGGGCTCTCCCTGGCTAAAAGGGGCTTCCGTACAATGGGGGGCTTACGGGCTAAAAAGGGGCTCTACCTGGCTAAAAGGGGCTCTACCTGGTACATGGGCAATCCTGGCTAAAAAAGGGGGCTCTACCTAGCTAAAATGGGGGTCTATCTGGCTAAAAAGGGGGGCCTTTACTTGGGTACAGAGGGGGCTCTACCTGGTAAAGGGGGGCTCTCCTGGTTTACAAGGGGGGCATTATTGGCTGCAAAGGGTCTTTAAATGGCCAAAGGGCACTACCTGCTCAAAGGGGACCCCCTGGCTTAGGGCCACGGCTGGGGGGGGCATTCCCTGGTTTTTTCCCAAAGCCATTTTCGTTGGTGGAGTGGGTGTGGTTTTGAAGGGGCATGGCACATAACAAGATGGGCTGTCCATGCAATTTTTTCCCCCTCTTCAATCTCCTGCTTTTCCCCTTTAAAATTTGGGAAATATGCTATACACCCCCTTTTACCTACAAGGGGGATAAACACCTACCACCAGGAAGATGTATATTTCCCGTATACAGGGGGTTCTACCCACCTTTCAAGAGAGCTTAAAATATCTATCATGGTACCTATTTAAAAACCTATCTACCTACAGGGGGCAATACCTACCTTTACTTTGTACAAGAACTATACCCGAATTTAAAAGGGGGGTATACCTCCGGGAAAAATTCTACCCCTTTAAAAGGGTTATATACCTAATATCTAAGGGGGGCAATATACCTACTACATGGTCCCAAAAACTATATTCAATCTAAGTGAGCCTAGATTCCTACCCTACAAATGAGGAAGGGCATTTTACCCACCTTCTTAATGGAGGGTTTTTACACCACCTACATGGGCCCCTTTAAAACCCATGTACGGGGGGGTATATGCCTATAATGGGGGCCTTATATCTACCTACGTAGGGGATACATACCTTTAAGGAAGGTCTATCTTTAAAGATATACCTATCTACTGAGGGGTCAATATCACAAACTACCTACTTAATGGTAGGTCAAAAATTTTTTTAATCTACTTTTAAAGGGGGGCCCTTTTCCTACCATCTTCGGAAGGCCCGTATATCTGCCCGCTATTGGGGTATCCACATAAAAAAGGCTCCACCCTTGCCTACCCTATTATAGGGACACAGGACAAGACTAAAACTTGGTGCACAACCGAAACCCCAGAGCCATCTTTGGATACTCTTATTTTTAGAGGCACAAGCGGGTTATTATTGAAATTTGGAGTGGGTATGGATGGGGAGTTGTACGAGGAGGAATGGTGGGAAAGTGCTGTAAAGTGAGAAAAACCCAATATGTTTGTGTGGTAAATTCTGAAGGAATGAGTTGTGGCCGGGGGAAGTCATTTATGGCGGTCGGGACCAGATGAAAAAGAAAAGAGGAAGAGAACGATTTTCATCAGAGAAGACTTTACCTATGGGTCACTGACTGATCAGTGGTTATATTGCCTGTGTTGGATCAGGGCTGTATTCACTGTCATGTGATGGTGACCTTAGTTGGTGTCTGACCATTCTGTGGTCTATATATGGCGGTGTCGTAGGCTATATTGTCGCTTGTATAGTGGCAGCATACACTTATTCGTGATTGCAATAGTGAATGCACACCTGTCCCTGACCCTGTTATTAGGGGTTTTACTTTTTTTTTTATTGCTTGTGTTTATAGTTTTGTTCATTTTAGAAAGTGGTGAGGTGCGTTACCAAGGGAAAGCTTGGAGGTGGATATTGTATGTGGATTGGTAGGGAAGGAAGGATGTGGGCTGGTGGGGGTTAGTGCCAGGGCTGCATTTTAGTCAATAACCCCTTAACGTTGAGGCCTATTTTTTTTCACATTCGTTTTTCCCTCCTCGCCTTCCCAGAGCCACAACTTTTTTTATTTTTTCATCTACAGATACATGTGTGGGTTTTTTTTTTTTTGTGGGAATGGTGTCTTTCATCATACCATAGAATATACTGGGAAACCGTAAAAAAATTGTAAGTGGAGCAGAATGTGAACAAAAAACTTACTTGTGCCGTGTTTGCAGGTGTTATTATGGTGTTCCATCTTCAGTAAAAAAGATGTGTTATCTGTATTCTACAGGTTGATACAAATCCGGCAATACCAAACATGTACAGTTTCCCTTATGTTTTGGTACCATAAAAAAATTCCAAAATGGCAGCGCCATTTTCTGCGACCAATAACTTTTTTGTACTAACACCTTCAGACTTGAGTGAGGGGCATTTTTTGAGAGCTGAAGTGTACTTTTTATTGCGACCATTTTGGAATACATGGGAATTTTTTTGATGAAATTTATTCCAGTTTTAGAGGGACGTGAAATGACCCAAAAAAACACAATTTTGGTGTTTGGATTTTTTTTTCTTCTACGGTGTTCAGCTTATGGGATATATTATTTTATATTTTAATAGATCAGTCCTTTTTAGACGTGGCAATACCAAATATGTGTAACTTTTTATTATTTTGTTTTTTTTTATTTGTAAAATGGCGAAAAGTGGGTGATTTGGACTGTTAATTTTTTTTATTTTATACAGCCTAATGATGGCAGTTTTACTACTTCCTGCCTGGGGCAGGAAGTAGTAAAACATAAAACATGGCAGTGATGGAAGCCTTCACACGGCTTAAAGCTGCTATGTTAACCAATTGGGACACAGCGATCTCGCTTCTGATGTCCCAATCGGAGTGAGAAATGTTGCAGCACCGTTTCTCATTGATTTAGAGATGCCGCGCCCTCCCACACTGTAACTGCCGAAAAAGAAGTGGTGTGAATAGTGGGGATGTGGTCTGTAAAACACGGTGGTAAACTTAGCGACAGCCCTGGGTGACAAAATTTCTAGCTATGCCACTGCACATTACAGTAACCGTACTGTAACCAAACCCCAGCAGTGCCACCCAAATACCGAAGAGCACAGATAAAACCCCCAAGCAGCATCAATTACAACAATGTAGGGACAAGATACCTCTCCATTGACACCAAACACCACAATGTAGTGCAAAATAACCCTCCAAAAGTGCCAAAGTATATCAGTACAGCACAAGATACCTGCACAGTAGCACTAAACACACAACAAAGTGTAGCACAATATACCATCCCAGAAGCAGCAAACAAAAACCACATTGCAGTACAAAATACCTTTCTATAACCACAAAACACACTATAATGCCCCAGATTCCACTGTGACGAACAACATACTTCTCCAGAAACACTACAGAACAAAAGAGCAAATCTAATACTATAATTCAGGACATCATCTCCCTCCAGAAATACCACAGTAGAGCCCCATTGACAGCAGTACTGACTGCATTCCCACCCATGCCCACTGACAGCAGCATTGTACTTATGCCCACCTCTTTTTCTAATATCACCTGTATTCTTCCCCTTTGACCTTCTCCCTCATTAGCACATACATCACCACTCTACCCATCTAGCAGAATCCCTTCCCACCTCTCTTCTCTTGGCAAACTACCCTTTTTGCTGGCAGCAACTTTCCTCAGTTCCACCCCCCCAGTAACAGCTGCATTACCCCCATCATGAACCTTCCCAAACTGGTAGAAACACAGGTAATGATGCAGTTGTGAGAAACACTGTAGAGCTCTCCAGGCTCCGCTCTGATCTCTTCTGAAATTGTTTTGTGGTCTCCAGACTCCTTCTGAACTGCTCCTTTGGGGGAGAATCCCTGCAGTTATGCTCACCCCTAATTACAGGGATTCTCCTTCACCCATTGGAGACCACACTGATCATTCAGAGCTGGGATTATGGGGTTGTTCACACTGCATTTTTGGATCCGATTGGGATCCACTGTGAATCCGAAAATTGCATCCAAAAATGCAGCGTCGATCGGATCCTAAACGAATCCAACACGTATCCAACACGATGCTGCGTGTTTGGATGTGTGTTGGATGTAGCAGGATCGCACCCTATAGTTTACAATAGTGCTCCTGCTGCGTCTTTCAGACCAAGAATTAACATGTCAATTCTTGGAATGGATCCGAAAGACGCAATGAGACACGCGTCGGAGATCACTCATGTGAACGTCGATGCGTGTTTCAAAGTAAAAGCGATGTAAATCACATTGCTATTTATTAGATGCGTGTTTGGGTCCATCTTGGGTCCGACAGATGGACCCAAATACGTATCTAAAAATGTATGTTCACACGGACTCAACACAGCGTATGAACATAACCTATCAGTGCAGCTTCTGTTTTGTCTCTGCTTTGAGCAGATGCTTGGCACTGGCAGGGACCTACACTTCATCAGTCAGTGAGCACAGCTCCCTGGTTAAGTTTGGCTCCTGTCCCAACCTGTCAATTAACCCCTTAAGCCCCAGACCTGAAAAAGTCTTAATAACCAGCTAAGTTTTGCAGTGTTTGCCTCCTTTATGTTTTTAAGCCCAAATTTGTTGAGGCCTTGTGTTATGTAAGTGAAGTTGTATTTTTGGGGGTTTATAGTTTAATTTTACAAATAAATGACTGTCGATTTTTTTTTTTAAATTTTTTTGCGCGTGAAATAAAAAAGGTTTTTCGCTTTTTTTTCCATCCTTTAAATTTTCCACTTATAACCTTTTATTTAAATCTACAGGTTATTAGTCATGTAAATACCTAATATGTGTAGTTTTTTTGTGCAATGTGTGTAGGATAACATTTTTATTAAATATTTATTTTTATTTTATAATTTTTTTTTACACTTTTTTTTTTAAACTTTTTTTAAAATTCCCCTTAGGGATAAACAATTAAACACTTTTTTTTTTTACACTTGGGGAATATTTTACATAAGGGGGTGTAATACATTGTTTCTGTGTCAGTATGAACAGGGTGCAGTGGGCAGCACCAGTGTGCCATGACCCTGATTTTTCTATAAGAAGCCCGGGCCTCTTGGTTCCAGAGTGCTGTCGACTTCCCTGGGGTTTTTTGGGTTTCCGGGGTCCGTGACCCGATGGAGCTGGGGAATCTCCTTTGATTATGCCGCAGTCACAGACCGGGGCAATCAAAGGGTTAAATGCCAGGAATCCAAGGCTTCCTCCGCTCCGTGGCATTTGCAGAGACTGCTCTGGAGCAGGTTTTTTAAAGGGTTGTCTCACTAATCGATTCATTTATCTAGTTTTTTGATTTATTTTGAATGCAGGGGGGGGGTTTTACTGGTTCTATGGCCGCATGCGGCAGTGGTCTGTAGCTATAGCGACCAGCACTGGCAGCCTAAAAGAGAGATTGAAAGGTCTGTAACTATAGCGACCTTAGGGCTGAAGTCCCCATAAAGTATATCTGGGAAATTAAGGGATTCTAGGGGTTTAGGTTAGGCGGACACTGTTAATAGCTCGTATTGAAAAAGTGACTTGTTTTGCAAGATCTTTCACATAAAAAGCAATCCTTGTAGTGAGCCAACCCCTTTAATTGCAGCTCCATTCCTAACGCAGTTGCGGCGCTGGGAGCTCCAAAACCCCTCTGTCTGCAACAATGTCTATAGTCGTGGGTGGTCGTTAAAATGACCTATCATGGTTTTATCATAAGTGGAAGCCTTGACAACCAGAGTAATCAGAACCTAATTCTTTTTAATCTAGTGTACTACTGTACCATGCATATTTAGAAATAAAAATACGAGACCCCCAACATTCTTTTATTTTTTTGCTTGTCTAAAAAGGGTTTCATCGCCAGATCAATGCCCATGATAGGAATTAAACATGTGACTAAATCCATGTCCACAACTGCATTAGTATTTCTGAAATTCTGATCGGTCACAACCACAAAAAAATAAAATAAATGGTGGGTGGTGGAGGTCGGGGGTGTGGGGGATAAAACCAATACATGACAAGTACCCAAGATTGATAAAATCCGATTATGCTGAAACCCAATGAAAATATACGAAGTAAGTACTCCGGATAAATTTAAAACTTTGAAAGAAAAAGCAATGTGCTAGATTTATGAAGTTTTAAGGTAAACCGGGCCAGCTCAGATTTACTATATTTGTTTAGAAAAACTGTGAGTTGAAAAATCCCTGATTTACAGTGACATAGATCTAGATGAAAATATACTTTTCAAAATTTCCCAAGGAGCCTCTTTATTGTGTTTGATGGGTATAGAAATGTACATATCTATTCCAACAGATGAGGAATACTGATGTTGAATTTACAAATATGATCTTCACATTTATTTGATTTGCTTACATTTTAGCATCTGATTTTGTCATTCAAAATGCACATTTTGCTCAGCTTTTAGAGTGACAGCGAGAGAGGTGCTAGATAAAAAATTTAAAAAGTGGATATCTTTAGCTGGATCTTAAAAACCCAGCGTTCTCCCGGAAAGATTTTTCGGCAAATATCCCATTCCCTTTTAAAAACATTCTCTAAAACATTCCGTTGAAAAAAGTGGTTCATTGTGTTTTTGTAAAAAATATTGCTTTTTTCCCCCGTGGTACAAATACCTGCTCTCTCAAAGATGTTTATCATGCTTTAAAGCTACAAAAAAGCAAAGTGGAACATTGGAAAACTACGCTATAGAGCACCACATAGAACTGGCTTGCTAAATAAATCAAGTTAAATGTTGGACTGGTACAAGGGGCTTGATTCACTGATGTAGTTGTTGTGGATGTACAAACCTTTAACATGGTCAGGTGATGGACACCCAGCTAAAGGGCACTTGGACCCTCCCCGTAGTACAGGAGAGGCATGAAAAATTCATGCTATATATGAATGAACACATACCAAGAGTATGCATTTTTCATAAGTAGAAAGATTAAAGTGACTCTCCACCAAGTGCTTTCTTATACAGAAACACCTTACCCGTTATCATCATACAAGGATGAATAGTTTGGACTAGTGCACAGATCACCTTGGGAGCCTATTTCATATATTAGAATATATTGCAGATTCTAGTAAAAGTGTGTAGCCTTGCACTTTAGGAGAAATAATTTGTATCAGGTCTATATGAGACTATTAAAATATGTCACATAGTGTTTTATACTGTTCTAATACATTAATGATGAGTGGCTTACAGTAGTGAACCGATTGAGGGCTTGATTTGGTATAGAAGGAATCCAAGGTGAAACTATGCATTATATATGTGATCCATTACTTTGTGGTCACACTGAAAGAAATAAGTTTGTAGGACCCCTATTGTTTGTTATCTATGATCCTATGAGCACCACGTAGATTGTTCACTTGGTGAAGTTCTATGAATACAGGCAGTCCCCGGGTTACGAATGGGATAGGGACTGTAGGTTTGTTCTTAAGTTGAATTGATATGTAAGTCGGAACAGATATATTTATTAAATGTAACTCAGCACAAAAGTTTTTTTTTCTCGTTTCGGATAGTATAGGGAAGGGTTTTTACATTTGTTTTGCTCTCTGTGTTCCTGTTAAGAAGATTTAACCTCATTTTCACCTCATGTGCTGCTGTGGCATGGTGGAACTTGCCATTCCACAGCTATTATCTGCTGTGGACCATGGAACTACAAGTGCCAGCATGCCCATAAGTCTCTGTTTGTAACTAGGGGACAGATGTAAGTTGGAACGGTAAGTTGGGGACTGCCTGTATGTCAGCCAAAGTTTTTCAGTCCAGGTTTCCTGTGGTTTTTGCCTACTTTTTAAATCGAAATTAGCAGTGCTTCATGAAGTCTGAGAACAAACAAAAACTCATGCATATAGACATAGTGAATGTGTGAGTTTGCGTTTCTAGTGCTAACAGTGTCTTGAGATTCTGGCTTATCAAGTACAGCTTACCGGATTTTACATATAATGTAATCAGATCCCATCTTTGCTACTAAATGAACAGTAGTGTTTTGGATCCAGTCCCAGAATAAAAATCAAAACTATACCAAAGATATCCCGTGTGGCCGAAGCATGTATACTGTGTCAGAGTTGTGCCATAGTAATCATTTGTGACATTTTTGAACCCACTGTTGAATTTCCAAAAAAGTAGTTTGGCATGGTGATTCAGCAACTTATTTCTTCATGCCCAAAGACAAAGTTATGCCCTAGAAAAGATCTTGAGTAAAGCATGGGCCTGTTATTGAAAAGTTGTGAGTGTCAGAGATTATGGGCTGTGGGCCATTTTCAAAATATACTGTATGGTGCAAGGATCACTGAAACTAATAAAAAGTTTGATGACTGTAGATTTTACACACAGCTTTTAGAGCTTTTCAATATATTTTCTTCTCTTCAAAAGGATAAAAGAAACAAGAGTGAGTCTAGAAGTCTCATTCGTCTCTGATGAGAAAGGGAAGATTTCTGTAGGTAAATGTCAGACAAAGTGACAAAGATACAGAATCATTTGCATAGGCCAAATTAAACAAATGTTACAGTCATCATTTCATTGGTACCTTTCTGTCCTGATTTTGGTGGGACATTTCATCTGCACCATTGGGAGCACTTTCTGTCCTGCACTAAGTGCTTCCAATACCTAAGCTGCTTTGCTTCAGTTGATGACATGGTCCTCCTTGTCTATTTGTTCCTGCCTATGTTACCTCAGTAAAATCCCAGCCATCACCTCAAACAAATTTGTTTTTTTAAGGGCATGCCCCCACGGCACGGGTTTGCGGCCGGTTTTTCAGACAGTTTGCGGTTTTGCAGACCGTCTGAAAAAGTGGCCGCAAACGGGCACAACTGGCTCCTATGGAAAACCCATGCAGCAGTGCTCACAAACCGCCGGCCGCACGGAAAACATTGTGCTTGCACATTGTTCCGTCCGGTTTTCGGACGGAATATGTGCATGTCAATGTGAAGGAGGAGGGCTTTTCTCTGCTTATCGTAGAGAAAAGCTGCCTACGCCCCCCCGTGGCCGTGGGGACGGCATTGAAACATGACAAATACCGGTCGGATAAACCGACCAGTATTTGTCCATTGCCGTGTAAATGGGCCATAAGTGTCACCTGTGGCTGTTAGGGGACGTTAACACTGTGTTTTTAAATCCGTTTTTCAATCTGAAAAGCGAATTAAAAAGCGCTGCGTAAAACGTATTCAAAGACATACCCAAAGTGTGGCGCATGTTTGGATGCGTTTTGGCTGCAGCAAGAACACACCCTCTAGTTTTAAATAGGGCGTCTGCTGCTTAAAACGGATCAAGAATTGACATGTCAATTCTTTGAACGGATCTGAAAGACGCATATCGGAGTTCAGACTGATGTAAACCACACAGCACACTGTTAGATGCATGTTTGAGTCCGAAACACGGATCCAAACACGCATCAAAAAATGTTGCTTGAACATCCCTTTACTGTATGGAGGCTTTGGGGAAGGCAAAGTATTGAGGAATCTAGGTAAAGTATTATTTAGGAACATATCATGCTGACGCTGTAGGGGGCTGTTTATTCGGTGCAAGTACAAACAATAGCCTAACTCTACAGGTGAGTCTTCAAAAGCTAAAATATTGTAACAACACTGCCATTTAGAAAGTGCTGTGCAGAGTGCAGAAATGTTACCAGGGATCATGGACACAAGCACCAAGGCATATGTCCATCTCCTCACATACACACCAAAACATGGTTTACATACAGTATATGTAGTTACCAAATCATATCATTATACCAGAACCGAATATAACACCCATATACTAGAATTATACAACGCCCAATATTGCCAACTATACCGAGGCTGAAAGACCAATATGACAAGGTTCAAATTATACCACCACAACATAACAGCAATCATTATCAGTACATACATAGTAACTGAATAACATCATATACCAATACCACCATAGTGTAAAAACCACAAAAACCACTGTAGAAAGGCCAATATTACCAGTGACTACACAGTGGTAGACACCAGCTCCACTCAGGTGCTTTGTAGATGGTTCATATGAAATACAGCTATTTAATGACTCTCACTTGATGTCTCCTCTGAATGCATTTATCTGTTTTTCCTTCCTTTTGTGGTCCCTGACTGCCATAAAGACATTTTTCAGTCATGTCTTGTGTTGTCAGCGTTTTCTATCCATACAATGCATCTTTGGCTCCTCATATTTCAAGCATGCGCTCTACCTTTTTTCAACCTACAAAGACTTCTCATCCTGCCACTATCTGTGTCTGTTGTTGCCCCACAAAATAATCATGCCAACTTATTATTTTTTAGACCGCACACGGTATTAGAGCCCCCATAGATTAATAATGATTTAATCATTGCCCACAAACAGTAAAAGTGTCCCCTTTGGGCCCAACACAGTAATAATATTTAATTTGCTGCCCAACACAGTAGACGATCGTATTGTACGCGTGGGGGGACGAGGCATTATCCATAGTTCTCTATGAGAACTATGGATTACCGTAATTTTGCCGCACATCTCGCCCGCATTAGAGCTCAAATACGTGGCGAAATGCTCACCAAAATTACCCCGTGTGAACATACCCTAAAGGTTCTGATCAGTTGCCAGTTTGCATCCACCATAACATTGGCCCTGCTTATTTCATTAGATCTGTGATAGCAATAGCTTTAAAGGGGTTAAAGCCTAATTGATGGTTACTACAATTTTTTTGTAATTATTGTGGAATATATTATATAATTGTTCATTCTGTATTCTGTTCATTCTATATTTTATATATAGCCTTGTAATAGTCTTTTAACAGACACAAATTTATACAAAACATATTGTATTCGGACAATTGAAGCACGCTTTCTACTCAATGTCAATAAGAAAGCCTCATACTTTTGTGCAATTTAGGTAGATACTTCTCTATTTTTTGTCTTACTAGAAGGGGCATGATGAAAGCAATGGTGATTGCTATAATGTAAGCATTGCAATCACAACTGTGCCAGATACGGGGAAAAAAATGATCTGGGTTCTTCACTTTAAGGGCATGTTTTATGGCTTCTGCTGCCACTTGTCTGTTCCATGCTTTCTTCTATATTTCTTATTAAATTCTGGGGTATTGCCATTTTTTTGCTTTTTATTAGTGGGGGCTACATAGTTTTCTGGGCAAAACAGCATTGCAGGTTATAGTTGTCAGTGAAGGTAAACATATATTCTTAGTACTAGCTGCACGAGAGAGAGAGAAAGAGAGAGAGATCGCCAAACCTCCGTTTGACAGAGTTTTGGGTTCAGTTTCAGCGTCCCTACAAAATTAATAATCAAGAGGGGAAAACTGTTAGCCAAACCTCTTGGCTTATGGATGACTGTTCTTACTTGGAGCCAAGGCTCCCAAGTAGGATAGTATTATTACTCCGCCGTGTTTTGTATGATATAAATATGATATGTCTAGCAATGATGCTCAAGTTTTTTACTACTCAAGCTAGAAGAGATCCCGTGTTTTCCAGTGAACAGTGTGAAAACTGTTAAGGTATGTTCACAAGTGGTGTTGGGTCCGTGTGAACATACGCCTTTAGATACGTGTTTGGATCAGTCCCCAAACGGACCCAAACATGTATCTAATAATGAGCAATGTGATTTACATTGCTTTTAACTTGAAACACGCATGGACGTTCTCACGAGTAATCGCAAATGCGTGTCTCACTCCGTCTTTCGGATCTGTCCCAAGAATTGACATGTCAATTCTTGGTCCGAAAGAACTATAGGGTGCGATACTGCTGCATCCAACACGCGGGTGCGTGTTGGATACGTGTTGAATTCGATCTCCGCAGCGTTTTGGGATGTTATTTTCGGATCCAACACAGACCCAAAATCATATTCCAAAACGCTGTGTGAACGGCCCCTTAATCGGCAAAACCACCAAACATTTTGCCATTTTTTGAATACAGACAACTATGACACAAAAGTGCCTCATATAGTTCCCCCCGTAAAACCCAAGGAGAATAACTGTTGGATGTTGATAAATTTAAATACGTCTCGCTTCCATGCTTGTGTGGTTTGTGCCTAAGTCATGTCATTAAAGCTGGTACAAGAGGTATAGGTGGCCATGGCCACCTGCTGTTTTAATTTTCCAAGGCCCTCTCTGGAACTCTACTAAACTACTGAACTAGATAGTTAAGGGTAAATTCACACATCACATACGTATTAAGAAATTAAGTTTACACCAAAATTTATCAACAATGAACAACATGATGTTGGAGAATTGGGATTTCAGAAATCCCATTTACTTACATGAGAAGAAATCCACCCAGTCCATTTGAGCATGCTGTGGACGTTCTACACACAGCATGTGCAATTTGTTTGATTGGAAGTTAAAGTTAAGGCTGTAGTAGAAGTGATTAAGCGATAGAAGAAGTGACTTCAACTACAACTCTCAATATCTTCCAGGAGTCACTATATTCACTCATCTGGAAGCTAAATAACATTCAACATATAAGCTATGGCTGAAGTTGAAATTCACATGATGGTTGTTCATCCACTCTAAGCTTAAAATACAATAAGGGTCTGTCCAAAGTGCATTTTTATAGTAATTTGCAGAAAACTACATTCTAATGACTCCATTTTACAGAAACTTTTTTTTTCCAAGAAAGGCCAATTTCAAAGTCATTTTGATGGTAAAATATAACCATGCATTTGTCCCTTCCTGCCATGTGAAATTTATATTTTTCAGCAAAGGTAGACATTTGCACAGAGATAAAATACAGAGTAAAAACAATAACAAACAAATAACCCTGACTGAAAAATATTTAATTCCTAAAAGCTTTCGAAAGGGACAGATGTGTCGCATAAAACAACAGCACTTGTAAGAAATAAAACAAAAAATACATGTACAGTCGATCATAAAAAAGTCTCTTGGAAACAAAATGTTCTTGAGTGAACAACAGATAGGCAATATGTCGATAATATAATCTGTACACATTAAAATGTCACTATTATTACAAACAAGGTGCAATTTTATGTAACTATTTAGAAAAGTATCAGTTGTAATGGTGTAAAGAAATTAAAAATACAGAAAAAAACCCTTATATTTTGATACATATATAAGTGATATTTATGTTAATTATGCAAAGCAAGTTAAGTACCCAACTATAGTTTCGATTTGTACCTGAATATAATGTTACTGCATTTTAGAATCTTTGTATATACCATTTTGTATTATCACATAGAAGAAAAGAAAACATACTAGATGGCTGCACACCCTCATAAAATTTATTAGAATCAAGGGTCTACAAAACCAAACATTTAAAAACATAGAGATGTCCTAACAGTTTAAAATCCTGTTGGGAAATAAATGAAACAACTGATATGAACACAATCCTATTACAAAAGTCTAATTGGATATAGTATGGATGAAAAATAAGAAATAAACAATAATAGATATAACAAAACAAATATTAAACCAAAACTATATCCACCAAAGAAACCCCTTTTGGAAAGTTGTATAAGAGAATATATATGATAAAGCAATCAGAGTGATCCCAAATGACAGGGCATGGCAGGATTGTGCAGGTAACAGGCTAGGCTACGTCACCGAGACTCCATGCGTATCACTGGCTACGCAGCTTCGTCAGGAGTGCATGGGGAGGAGCAGAGTGTCCCTTTAAATATCATCCCAGAGAAAAATAGAAAACCTGGAATAATCAATACCGGGAGCACAATAAAGAAACGGAGCTAGAAACAATGCTAATATGCAGGGGCGTAACTACCGGGGTAGCAGGGGTAGCAGTTGCTACGGGGCCCCTGCGTTTAGGGGGCCCCCGGGGCAGCTGTCACCGCATCCGCTACCCCGGTAATATCGCTCCTGGGCCCACCGGCAGTGAACTTAACAGTTCACTGCGGCGGGCGGGGAGCTGCGGGGCCCGGCTCATACTCTCTCTGAACGCCCGGGCCCTCTGCAGGGAGAGCAGCAGACAGAAGCGATCGGCGCATCGGGGGAGCGTGGACCGAGGTGAGTAAGTGATTTCTTATTTTACCTACCCCATATGCCTGCCTTACCCCCCCATTTGCCTGCCTATTTTCCCCATATCCCTGCCTACCCCCCCCAATCCCTGCCTATCCCCCCAAATTATGCCTCCTTTACGGGCCCCCTTTTTATGCCTGCCTGCCTATATCCCCCCAAAATTGCCCCCCCTATTACGCCCCCAAAGGCCTGCCTATATCCCCTAAAATTTTGGCCTCCCTTTAAAACCCCCCCTTTCCCTTTGCCTTTTACAGCCCCAAATATGCCTGCCGGTGAAAGCCCCCATTTTGCCTGCCTGTAAAGCCCCCATATCCCTGCTGTAACCCCCCATATGCCTGCTTACCCCCCCAAATCCCTTTGCCGTATACCCCCAAAAGCCTGCCTTATCCCCCCACAACCCTTTGGCCTTTGTCTACTTTTAGGGGGCCCCTTTAGCTACCAAAAACCTACCTATTATAGCCCCCTAAAACCCCACTGTCTCCCTGTATGGTTTCCCTATAGCTACCCTAAACCCTCCCGGGGCCTATAGGGGGCACTCTTTTGGGCTTCCCCAAAACCTTGCCTTTTGGGGGGGCCCCAAATTTTCCCCTTTTCAAACCCTTGGGGCCTAAATGGACCCCAAAATACCCGGGGGGGGCAGGTGCGGGAAAAAAGTCATTTCTAAATTGCAGGGAAAAGGGGGTCGGGAGACGTCATCATGAGGGGGCGGATGGCCCGGGTTGCAGAAAAAAGGGGGAAAGGGCCAAAGATTTTCCAGAAAAACGCCCACCTGGGGAGTAACAAGTTGAAAATGCACTGAAATTTCACTTTTATGTCTGCAAAAGGCGTGTATACTGCTATTACCCTTTGGTAAACTTTTTTTAATTGGGGAAGGAAATATTAAGCCCGAAAGGCTTGTGTACACTGGGGGTTCTCCCACTATATGGGTACGGTTTTTTCCCCCAAAAGGAAATATACAGTCTGCAGAGCCTGTGTACACGGGTTTAAATACCACTATATGGGCACTATATTATTATAAAATTATTACCCATTAGACAGTATTGGTCTTTTAGACGGGATCGGAAATTTGGTTTTAGGGTATTATTCAGTCATATGGGGGGTGGTAATTTTTGGGTCGTTTTCCGGGGGGGTAAAATCAGGTTTTTATGTAATAGCGTTAGGGTTAATGCGGGGTCTTAGTATAGGGGGGAATTTGATTTTAGGCAGTTTTGATGGTGAGTTTAAGGGTTTGAGGGTATTTCCCCCTTGTATTTTTACATTATCAAAATAGCAGGGTCCTGGAACAGGGTTTCGTGGTCAGGGAGGGGGCGAAGGGGGGGGGGGGGGGGCACCCAAAAAATTTTGTTTTTGGGGCCCCAGGCTTTCTTAGTTACGCCCTAAAATTTTTATATATAAATATATATATAAAATATATTTATATATATATTTTTTATTTATATTTTAAAAAGTACCTCACCCCTGTTAGGTGGGTCGCTTTACCCAAAAATGAGGGGCAGGAGAAATGTTTTGGTGGATGAAACGCCGAAGTACTTTGGGGACACTACATGAATATACGCACAACAGGAAATACAGACAAAACGACGTATATCAAGACATGCACACAGCGTCTGAAAGACGAACTAAGCATAGTAAGACAGGCAAGCAAGTCTATAAACAAAAGGATTTATATTTTGACAAGTGCTAAACATGCTAGAAATAGGCCATGTTAGGTAAAAAATATATATATAGAGTGTGAGCAATTGTATGCTGGAGGGATGAAATATATTCGGTATAATGACACACATTGTTTGCTTGCGTTCTTACATATGGTTTGCACCTCTTTTCTCTTGGAATTTGCGTTATTTGTGGTGCTCGCCCAAGACTTATACAGTATATACCATTTTGGTGGTAACTGCATGTAATGACAAGGGTAGTAAGTCCTTTTAATGGTTTATTAATAGTTAGATATGTATAACTTGGCTGTAGCAGCTTATGTTGATAGCCACAGGAGAAATGTATCAGTCTTCGATCTCTCTCCCTTTTCGGAGGTGTGCCCCTCTCTCAATCTGTGTCTAGTTTCCCCCATATTCTCAATGTCTCGTTCTCGGGTGCACCTACTTGGCTAACTACCTCATGTCTCCCGTCTAACAATGTTCGTGGATTAACTCCTCTTCCTGCATTTCTGCACTGTTACTGGGGGAAATCACCGGCTCCAACCTTACACACGTGACATTAAAATCACTCCACTACATACCATATAGAGGCTGGGTTTAGGAATGAAAGGGGGTGATCGTCGTCCCTTCAAACAGTTAATCCCGCCATTGTCATGTTTAGATTTGGCATCTATTGATCAATTTAAAATCTGCCACAGAAGCTTTTTGGTGAAATCACTTCTGCGTCGTGACTGCTCGGTGTATATTTCTTTACCTATGCACCACAATTGTAGGGAAGGAGTTATGTGATTATAAAAAGTATATACAAGTCACAAAAGCTGATCTAGCTGAACTTGAAGGCAGCATCACAACAAATTTCTGCAGTGTACAACACGTTTAATGTATACACATTACAACAGGAGAGGATTTTTGTTCCCATAAAGCTAAGTACATTGCGGCAGACTTACTAATCCAGTCTACTGCTTAGCAAAACACTTAGGGCCACATGTATGAAAACTATCTAGGTCTAAAATTCACTTTGCTGCCCAAAGCAACCAATCAGAGAACCCCTTTCATTCTTCCAGAGCAATTTATGAAAATAAAGGGGCACTCTGATTGGTTGCTTTGGGAAACAAAGTGAATTTTAGAACTGGACAGTTTTCATACATTTGGCCCTTAAACTAAGCCGTCTGGAGAAGTGTCAGATTTATTACAGTGTATAATAAACTTGGTGCATTTTGATAGACATGCTGCGGAGTGTACTTCGGTGTGTAATTGAGCCTAAATATGCCCTGCATATACGGTAATATCATTTACAAGCGCCAACACTCATTGAGCATTGTGCAAAATCATCATTGTTTGTTCAGACGACGCTGATTTTACTATCGTATTTCTTGCCATGTAATGTACGCCCATGAAAAGAAGTGACTTCTTTTAGGCGCTCACGCACCGAAAAATACAAAGGTATACTACATGTTGAAAGTACACTCTTGCATGTGCGAACTTTCAACAGAGCAATCGAAGGCGTATTACACAATACACCATGTGAACAAACCCTTATGCTCTCTTTATACCACCTAATAGTTGGCTTACTTTATACCAACATTTTGTCATATTTTGTACCCTATCAAACCACCCTACTTATTAAAAACCAGGCCCACCTGCCCTTTAACCATGACGCTTAGTTAGAGGGCAAGGTTAGAGGGCAAAAAGCTGCTTATATCCTAACATATGCTATACCTTTTCTTCTTTAAAGGGGTTGTCTCACTACAGCTTTTGCCAAGCAGAGATTGTGAAATGGAGGGGCGTGTTTCTCCTCCCAGCAAGGGGTATCTTCACTCTCTGTAGACACGCACCCACATTGTGTGCACGTGATGATTCATTCTGTGTGAGCAGGGGGAAGGGAGAGATTCTCAGCCGTCCGAGACTAAGGCTATGTGCTGGGTGATTTTATCTCTCTCTCTTTCTCTCTCTCTCTTTCTCACATAGTGATATATCCTGCAGATTATTACACCTCTGACTTCTACAGATCTGCAGAACATTGCTCCTCTAGCTCCTGATAGACACATAGCGATATATTCCACAGATTACATTTCTGACCTGTGCAGAACATCACTCCTCTACCTCTTGACAGAGACAAAGTACTATATCCTACTGATTATTACACCTCTGACCTCTCTACAGATTAATAAGTCTTTTACGTGGGAGTGCACAGAGCAGTGAAATGGCTGTGCTACAAAACTATGCGCTTTATCTGTTTGTGTTTTACATGTGATCTTCACATTCCCTCTCTCACAGTACAGTTTTGTTCTATACGGGACTGCACAGTACAGTTGTGTTTTACATGGGACTGCACAGTACAGTTGTGTTTTACATGGTACTCTCTCTTTCTCTGACTTTGTCTCTCTCTCTTTCCTCGACGGTTGCTATCCACACACAAAGCTCACCCGTTCTCATAAACCATAGCACTTTGCGTATGGTATCTTAAATACACTACAGCCCTCATCCAGTATCATTTAAACTCGAGGATACCCATACTTGTCTGATCGACATACAGGACACCTCCAATCCCGTTAATACATCTTCATAAACTTTTGCGAGATTAGCGGACCTTTTCAATATTATTTTTTATTCATAATCTTTAGCAAACATATAGCCACTCATTCCTACATTAAAATGTCCATGTATCAATGATATAGTTGTGGTATACTCAAGTTATTTGTTGCGGCTTAACCTAGCTGTTCATAACTTAGTCCGTTACTGCTCTCACACCGAGGTAGACCGGAGATGCCGACACCTGGGCGGAGCAGGACACACACTGTGCGATGTTTCGGGGAATGCTCCTCCCCTTCCTCACGAATGAGTGGCTATATGATTGCTAAAGATCATGAATAAAAAATAATATTTAAAAGGTCCGCTGATCTCGCAAAAGTTTATGAAGATGGTATGGTATCTTATTGGATTGTTTGTCAATTGAATCTTTTCTACATCTGTTCACCTAATAGAAAGTGTAAAGTTAGACCAGTCTTAAAATTTTCTTATCATAGAATCAATAAATCTGTTGCATGTTAGAACTGTCTAGTCTAATATTACACCTTCTATTAGTTGGCTTACCTTATGCCACTAAATGGGCCAAAATTGTGGCTCACAGCATCACATTCTAAATCATTCCCTCTTTCACAAAGCCACACCCCTTTTTGGTGAAAATTGTGCCAGAATTCTGATGCAGTTACTATAATAAAGTGCCCCACGGAGCCTTTGTAGTGACATACAAAGTGCCAGCAGCACAGACCTTTCATGTGGCATTGTGGGGTGCCCCTTTAGGCACAGCATTACATAGATGTTATTTTCAGATACATAGATGTGCCATATAATTTGGGCATTGTTATAAGTGAGTGCATGAGGCCTTATACTCACTAAAACATATGTAAAAGAGAAACATGGACCGCACATCCTTTGCTATATGTTGATCTATTGCTTCTCAGCATACTTTTTTACAAACATGAACATAGGTTCTTAGTATACTTTTTGATCAAACAGTATAAGCCCACTTGCCACTTCACGGCGACCTCTTTAAAGTGGGTCCCTACACTAATGGGGGTAACACTGCATGGCGGCCACCGCCACAGCAAAAGCCACACAGATGAGGGGCACAGCCTAGTGGCCGAACAGCACCACTGCTGCCAGACCTAGCCCCCCAGCTCTGGGCTGCACCAGCACAGCATCATAGCAGCAATGGCCGCCACACAGCACCACCAAAAAAAAAATGGAAAGGTTGACACAGCTTACCTCTCCTAGGCTCCCTGCAAGCAGACTGAAAGAAATAGGTCATTAACCCTTATACAGACTACTGTTAATTAAAAACACCTACACACTAAGCCTCCATTTCTAGTGCAAAAAATTTATTCAGTTTGCTATAGCAGTTGAAATAAAGCCTAACTAAAACATTGATAAACAAAGTATACCTCTTGTTTTAAAATACTAAAAAAAAACATTCATTTAATGATGATATCAGTGATAAAATGTGCTTTCTTTCAGATAACAGTCTTATTGATTTTGTAAGGATTGCTACTTTCCACAATTAATCTAAATTATTTGGGGCATAAAAAAATCTCTTAGAAACGGCAGTTTCCTTTTGATCTGCATGTTATTTTTTCAGTCCTTAAACTTAATCTCTCTGAGCAAGTTGCACATCATTTATGCAATAGTAGAGATTACTTAGAAATGCACGTTTTTCTGATTCATAACACCTGTTTTTCTTTTGTGTGGAAAAGGTGACCTCCAGGGGTGTCTTAGGAATCTGAAAAAGAGTCCAGAGCATCGATTGAACTGCCTAAAGGGATAGAGGAGAAGATTTTTAAACATTAGTGGATAATTCTTTGAAGTGCCGTGTTTTGTGAGCATTAACATTGCTTATATTTCCTTCACACCAAGTCGCCTATAGATTTCACTAGCTACAAACTCTGAAGATCTATTTGATATGACAGAGTGGAAACAGGACAAGGTTTAAAGCTGTACAGTTAGAGGAAAGTGAGCCTAACGTTGGATTAATAGTTTGACCAATATATATATATATATATATTTTTTTTTTTTGCCCTTCCGACATTAAACAGATTGGAAGAAAATCTCTTGTACAAAGTATCAGTCACTCATGCTGGAAAAAAAATGTGTGGTATAAAATTGGATTTAGAAGAAAATAAATAGTACTTTAGGGGAATGTTTGGCAGAACTAGAGCTTTTAAAAAGGACAATCAAATCTTAAAGGTGATATGGTTTGAAAGGATTCAGGCAAGTTCCTGCTGAACTACAAACCTCAAAGAAGCTGACTGTCATCTAATAATGTTAGGAAATGTAGTTCAGGGACAGCTGCAGGGACACAGGTAGCCTACTTGTGCTCTAATGTATGGGACATTGACGATGTCTGGATAAAGTCCTACACAGCATTTAAAGGAGTTCTCCATGTTTATTGATTTTGAGAACAGGCAGAAAATATGATGATATTTACAATATTCATATGTATTACCATCTTACTTAAAAATCTGTGATGACTATCTGATATGTTTTGATCTTTTGGGGAATCTCAAGGCCAAGGAATCCAATTGGAATGTGGAAATTGAAATTGTCTGTTGATCCACATATTTTATCAAACCTCTCTATCTTCTAGTGGAAGCTCCTGGGCATAATATTTGGTGATGACTCCCTCCCAACATAACATGGTTTCACATACAATGTTTATCTGAAAGAACGCCACAGCGTTTTTTGATAAAGTGGATCTAGCAAACCTGCAGCACTTCCTAAGAAAAAAAAATATTCAAAATGTATTTTACATCTCCCAAAAATATCAAAGACATTTAGGGCGACATGTATGAACCGGGCTGCCAGAATTCTGGCCTCAAAAACTATAGTAGACCAGTTTATAGATGTATGAACAGGCGTACTCCAAACTTTGACACTTTTTATCGCACCAAAGTTTTGGGTGTCGCAACGCATTAATAGAACAGTAGACACATTTATGATTCTTTGACGCCAAAACTTTGGCGCAGAACAGTTAGAACAGTCAGACCAGGTCAAATGTGGTCTGCGTGAGCCTGAGTTGTCGTATTGGCACTAGACTTCACTTGTATGTATGACCTGCAGAAGAACAGGTTCATATATTCTGGCGCAGTCTACACTACCTTAAAGCGATTTAGAACTGGTCTATCAGTGCCAGAATTCATACATGTCTCCCTTAATTCCTCTCTCAGAACCTCTCTCAAGCATGGTTCTGAGAGAGGACTGAAATAACGCACTTCGTAATCTTTTTTTTGTACATGTACAATAATCTTTCACTGATTTTTCAACCTGTGGAATGCTGCGATCATTGGAATTTTACAGAATATATCACCTCTGGACCTAAAGCTTTATCGTCTGGCACCTATTCCTTTGTATACTCTATATATATCCATGGGCAAAATTGTTGGTACCATGCCATTAGAGAAATAAAAATTCAAATGGTACATCAAATAACTTGAAGCTTTTAAAAGTAATAATAATTTAAATAATGAAAATCAGACATTGTGTTTCAATTGTGGTTCAATCGAAAAAAATAAATAAAACTAACTGGCCTGGACAAAAAATGATGATACCCTTAGCAAAGACTGAAGAGTGAAGAAATCAGACGATACCTTTTAGAGGCTAACTGAATATATTTGATGGTGAGCTTTCGAGAGTACTAGCTCCCTTCTTCAGACATTATGTTATACAAGAACTGAACATTTACAGACTTTTTATACACAAAAGACATGGATCTTCAAAGCATCTTAGAATTCTTAAAAATAACAAAATGCAAAATAAGCAGACAAGTCATTTACAACAGGTCAAGATATTAACAATCTGGAAACTTGTGAGGCATGACGAAGGGGTCAGTAATTCTTATCTTGTAGCCATCAGGTGTAATTTGTGGCTCTCACAGTTCACACATAGTTTGACATAAAGCTGGCATGTATATTTAACCCATTTTGCAGATTTTGAAATTTTTGCATCAATTTAAATTCCCATTCCTTTCTCTCCCTCTGAGTCTTAAAATGTCCCATTAAAACCATAATCTTCAAGACTTCAATACAATGGTCATCTCCGGAGAATTGTGCGGCCACTGGAAGATCTGTTCTGTTGTTGTTAATGGTGAATCTGTGTGAATCCATGCGCTGGCTAAGTCTCTGCCCTGTTTCCCCCACATAAAAGCCTGTGGTTTTGGGCATTGGCACACATGATCAGATACCCCACATTGGAAGACCTGCAGGAAAATGTCCCCCTATTCTGTGCACCTGCTTTTGACTGTGGGACAGGTACACTGTCAGCAGTGTGGATGTGTCCCGCAGGTCTTGCACCTGTTCTGCAGGCTGGGTGAGGTGCCATTTTCAGTTGGGGCCTTCAGGGCACTCTGGACACTAATACGCCGCAAGTTTGGTGGTTGCCGAAAGGAAAGGAGAGGGGGGACTGGGAATATTTCTTTGAGTCTGTTGTCCCTATGTAGCACAAGTTGAAGCTCCTTGGCAATCTTTCGGAGGATCTCCAGCTGTGGGTTGGAGGTGATAATTAGGGGCACTCATTCTTCATTCTGGGTCTTTTTGTATGTAAGGGTTTGGGTTTTCTCTGTTGATGGCTGCTGCTTTGCTGATTTGATTGTCCGTTTACTTTTGGTTTGTATCCCAATTGGAGAAATTTTGTCCTCAGATCCAGGAGGTGCTTGTCCAGGTCTGTCTTGTCGGAGCAAATCTGATTGTACCATATAGCCTGGCTGTATGTAATGGATTGTTTTGTGTACTTAGGGTGGAAGCTGTCGTTTCTGAGGTAGGCTGTTCTGTCTGTGGGTTTGTGGTATACTGATGTGAGTAGCCGGTGGTCTTTGATGTGTTTTTGTGTTATCCAGAAAGTGGTTTTTGCTCTTGAATAGCTAAGTTTAAGGTTGATGGTGGGGGTGAAAGTTATTGAAGGTCATTTTTGGAATTTAAGTAGGACCTCCTCGCCCGCAGTACAGATGACAAAAATATCATCAATATAACGGAGGTACATCATGGGTTTGGTGGTGCATGTGGATAGGTATGCTCCTTCCAGTTCAGCCATAAAGAGGTTTGCATATTGGGGCGCACATCTGGACCCCATTCAAGTTCCCATTCGCTGCAGATAAAAGTCCTCTCCAAAGGTGAAATAGTTGTGGCTGAGTATGAACTGTATGAGCTGTGTGACTGGTTTTGCTGGGAGGTTTAGTTTTTCCAGGTGCATCCGACATGCTGCTACTCCATCCTTGTGGGGAATGTTTGTATACAAGGATTCTACATCCATGGTGGCCAAAATGGTGCCCTCAGGAAGTGGACCGAGGGCATTGAGTTTGCTAAGAAGGTCCATGGTGTTTTTGGAAGTAGCTAGGGTGTCTCTGACCAGGGGTTTTAGGAGATTTTCCACCCAACCTGAGATATTCTCTGTCAGTGTCCCAATGCCAGAAATGATAGGCCTCCCAGGGTTGCCATCTTTGTGGATCTTGGGGAGCATATAGAAAGAGGCCTGGCTTGGGATCCGCTGGGATGAGCCCCTCTACCTGCATCTGGACCTGAGTTGGAACTTCTTGATATACCCTTTTAGCTGTTTTATAAAGTCCTACTGTGGGATCCACTGTCAAGTTTGGAGTAATGGGCGGGGTTGGACAGCTGTCTGTTCGCTTCCTGGATATAGTCAGAGGTGTTCATCATGGCTATTGTGCCCCCTTTGTCAGCTGTGGTGGAGGATGCTGTGGGCAATTGCACCGATAGCCGGTTGGCACAAAATTGGGCAAAGGTGAATTGAAAGGACTGTTGCGGCAGGTTAAAGGGCCGGGGACCTTTTTTGTGAAGCGAGTTAAAGGAGACTGTGACTGCCTGGAATATTTTTTTGGGCCCATGGGAGAAACTTATTATTTTTTTGAGTGGGCAATTGCCCTCATGATGAAGATATGGCCAAACTCCATTTAAATTTTTCGCCCCACCCGGGCCCTGTGTTGCGGCAAAGGTTTATTGGGGGCCATACAAGAGGGAAAGGCAAAACAGCCTCTTGGGGGGGTCGGTGGAAAAAGGTGGTGCTAAAAAGCCAGGCCCTTCAAGAAAAGTCAAAAGCCATGTGCCCCGCGCCGAATGGGTTAACCCCAGACCAAGTGGAGCTGTGAGGTGTACGGATGCGGGTTCCCAAGGGCGCCCAACTGATGATGTGGAGTGGAGTGGTGGCTGGGAGGCTGTCGTCCAGCAAAAAGAGGTCCACGTCTGGGAGACGCATTCCCGGGGGGGGACCTGCATGTGCCGTTGCCACGGGCAACCCAACTGGATCAGCGGGACCCCATATTAGGGTCAGAGAGAGGCTGTGTCAGGATCCCCCAAGAGCGCAGGAGTGTCCCAGACTGCCTTTCGGAAGAATGGGGGTGAATGCAGCCCCACCCATGGCTGACAGGGGCAGTCAGCAGGAGAAGTCCGGGATGCCCCCAGAGGCAGGCATGGGTTGTGTGAAACCAGGATGGACCATGAGGGGCCCCCAGAATGATGCCCTGAGGGGGTAAAAAGTGCTGAGAGAGCAGGATCTGGACTGTTACTCATTTTCCCCCCATTGCTGCGTTACCATAGGGAATAGTGACTTTTTACAAAACTGTATTATGAATAATGTGGAAAGTTGAAAAGTTAAATTGGAAAAATGTATCTTTATTGTAGTCAGATTTCAAAAACTGAGGGGGAAGTGTAGCTGGGTCCCGAGTCAGCCCAGTTATGCATTTCTGTGGAACAAGCGGCGAGAGGTGCTGTTACAGAGAGGCTTGGGTTGCCCCTGGAGGTCATGGCGTAGGGTATGTGTGCAGTAGTGCGAGTGTGAATTTAGTTCTGCAGAAATACACCCCCAGCGTAAGCAGACAAGCTAAATTTGTATGTCCTGGAGTGTGTGACAATATGGAGCAGGGGTTAACATAAGCTACAAGGAGCTAATGTTGTTGCCCCCAGCAACAAAGGGTCCTTTGCATTTCCTGCCCTAAAAAGTATGAATGTGGGGCCCTGAAGTATGGGTAAAGGTCTGGAGCCCGTGGGGGAGTGTGTCTGCCCCGTGATCCCCGCGCACTGTGTGTACCTGTTGTAGCCTGCAAATGCAGGTAATGCGGGCCCCTGCTTTATAGCCCCCGTTCTGTGTGATGGGTTGGTCCCGAAAAGGGGGCCTCCTTGTTTCAGGTGTGGATGAAAGAAACAGGGAATGTGGGGGTGTTTGCACTCCTGCAAGGTGGAGGGACTGTTTAATTATGGTGAGTTTTCCAACTTGGGGAGTTTTATGCCCGCGTGAAGGAGACCTCGATACTTGTGTAGAGAAAAGTATGCTGAGATCTGTAGTCCCACGGTTCCCCTTGCCTCAATGGTTGTGTGTTTCGTGCTTTTTCGCCAGGGTGAAAAGACCCGCCCGTGACGGAAGGGGGACTGCTGGAACCCAGAGGAGGGTGTATGCTTTAAACCCCAGTGAGGGGCGGTGAGAGGGTTTAAATCCCCAGTGGTAAAGAAGTGCCGGTTCGAGGCGCTGATAAATTTTCCCTTTCAGGAGTGGGAAACATTTTTACGTTTCGGGTATTTTTCCTGTGGGTTTGGGGGGATGGAGATGGATAGCATTTGAGTAAGAAAATCTGCTGAACCTACAGAGGGTAAAAAGAGACTGAGTTTCCTAATGTAAACACAGCCCAAATTTTGTGTCTAAGGGGGAGGATCACAAGGAGGAGGGCCCGGGAAAGGTTTTGACTGGGGTTTCCCATTTCTAAAGTTTCTGAAATTGCCCCCAAGCTAATTGTGTGAATTTGGGGTTGAGAAAGATATAGGGTTTTCCCAAGTAGAAGCGGGGGAGTTCTCCCTTACAGAGGGTTAAAAGGGGTGTGAAAAAAAACATTCCACCCATTGATGCAGAGTGTCAAATGCTTGGGAAGGGCCCATTGAGACGTGTGCACGGGGGAAAATATCCCCTCTGTCACTGGTAAAGGGTCCCCAGGAAAGGGTTTCATCATGACAGAAAAGTGTCTATAGAGGTTCCCCAATTTGGTGACATTAAAAACCTTTTAGCATGTCTGTGATTTTTGGTGGGGTTTTTTGTATTGCAAAATATGCATTTTTTGGGTGTGGCCCCTGTAGGGGCAATATAAACCTCCCCAAGTGGTCGCCCCCAAGTTAAAAAACCCGGGCAGGGGTGTAAAGTTCATGTGAGTGCCACGCCCCCCGTAGTCATGAAAAGGTAGTGATGGAAGGGGGAAACAGCCCGTTTATTGTGGTCTTTCAGTGCTGTGGTCAGGTGTTTTTGGGGGGACCAGCGGAAATCCCCAGACATTAAAAACTCCCCAGTGAAGAGGCTGGATTATCAGAAGAGGTCTCCTAGATGTAGGGATTGTCTGCAAAAAACCCTTCGATCATTTTACCAGCAGGTTTAAAGGGTGGCACAGAGTAAATGGTGCCACAGTCGGGCCCTTTGCAGGGGAGAGTATCATCATGAGGTGGTCACTAGATAGCCAATGTGGCTAGTACCAAGAGGGGAGTTTCAGGGTCCAGAGGACCCAAAGGGGCAGGGAGGGTCAGTGGGGAAACCAAGGGGACTTGTATTGAAGAGGGTTTTTTTGGTTTTATCATAATCCCCGCAGACAAAGAGGTAGTGGGTTTGGGCTAGGTGGCCCCAAGGGCCATAGGGGATAGAGACCCTGACGGGTGCTGTCATTACAGCTTGGGGTGACATAGTGTGGTTGCGGGGGCCCAAACCCGGGTGCCTTTTGCGATGTGGACCCACGTAGGGGGAAATTTCCCCAAATGGGGACAATGCCAGGGTACCCGGGGTAGGGAAGAAGACTACAAGGGCGGATAGTGCTGGTATTGGATTTTATTTAACACTGTGAAGGAGCAGCGGTGAAAGGTGGTAACATCCGTGAGCAGAGGTGCAGGGGTTGGCCCCCCCTTAGTAAGTGGCAGTAAACGGATGGTTCCCCCAAATGTGTTTAATGCATGGTGTGACCCCAATGGTTGGGTGTGGAAAATTTTGGTCCTGCCCTGAAGAATTAAGGAAGATGTTCCCCCAAAAGTAGGAGCTTTGACCCGGAGGGGTGATGACAAAGGTAAAAGACCTACGGTCTTTATAAAAAGGGGGAGGATATGTGGCCTAGGGACCGGTGCATTTACGGGCTTGCCCTAGGGGGGAATTCAGCGGGTCCCTCTGCAAACGTCCCCAATATCGGGTTCGGGGGGAAAGGGCACCGTTAGCGTCATACCCCCTAGGTTACTGACAATTGTTAGTATGGTGTATGCGGCAGTTTTGGGGTTTTCCCTTTTCCCCGGGGGAGGTCATAGCGTTGGGAGGGAACCCGCCCCCCAGTTCCAGCCGGGTTTTTGGGCCAGTTCCTGGAGGTTTTAAAAAAGCCCCTTAAGAGGTGTTAAGGGGGCATGGTCTCCACCTGGTTTAGAATGGCAGGGGAGCTTGCGGAAGGCTTGGCCCTGAGGTTAGGGAAAGGCGGTGTTGGGGCGCTGGCAGTAGGTAAAAATAGGGTTTTAGAGAGGGTTTTTTACTTAAGTTTAGGTAGGGGCTAGATGGCCGGGTTTTGTTTTTTTTTGTGACTGATGTACTTTTTAACACCGTGCCGGGAAAAAAAAACGGTGAAGCCAGACTGAAACTGAAGCCCGGTCAAAGTGCCATCCTTAATGAAAGCGGCGACCCCTGAGCTGAAGAAACCACCCCCAAGCTGTCCAAATGGCGGCTGGGAGGGTGACCTAAATATGTAAAATTAATATATAATTATATATATATATATTATATATATATAATATATATAATATAATATATAATATATTTTTAAAAATATAATAATATATATATTTAAATAAATAAAAAAAAAACAATAAAAAAACAAAAACAAAAAACACCAAAAAAACACACTGTGTAAAGGGCCCCATTGGAAGTCTCATTGAAAAAAAGTTTTTTTTTAGTAATGGCCCAAAAGATTGTATAAAAAATTTAAGCTAAAAGGGGGCCACATTTTTGTCCAGGTCAGTTTCATTATTTATCTTAAAATGTTTAAGTTGAAAAAAATGTAAAAGCATTGTCTGATATTCATTAGTTAATTTTCAGTAAATTTAAAGTTATAAATTTTTTAACAGAAGTGTTCAACCTTTTGCTATGGTCTTATAGCAAATGGTTGCATTTCTTTGCTAAATAACACCTGAAGCATCTTTTCAAAGTATTCTGTGTTGCATTGTTCCTCTATTATTTGTCCAGGAAACGCACAAATAAATTGACAACTGGGTGTTACCACATCAGTAGGATGTGTCTCTAAACACTCGGGGAGACATGTATGATTGGGTTTTTCACCCTTTTCTGGCATCAAATGGCCCCCAAAGGACCGGCACGAGTTCCAAGTTACAATGCGACTAACGAAAAGTGTTGGCCACTATTCTTAAAATCGACACATTTAAAGGTATAAATGAGGGGCGTTCTGGGGGCGTGGCGCACTGCACACAATATTAGACATATTTATGAATGTGGGGGGGTAAAATAGGGCATAATTGTCGTAAGCAGACCTTTTCAAAGTGGTCTGCCTAGGAGTCAAAAGGGGGCTAGAATTTTTCTGGAGGGGAAAAAAAATTTTCCCAAAAAAAGTATTTTTCAATATGTTCCATTAACAGTTCCTACCTATTCTGTTTCTGACAGCACCATCACCCTTAGCCCTCTTGACAAATTTTGAAGAAAAAGTCTGTTAGAAAAAAAATTTTTTTGATAGGACCCGTAGTATAGCTGAATGTACGCAAAATCCCCCCCAAAAATTAAAGATGACCTTGAGCCACTTTGGTCAATTGTGAAGAACAAATGTTGTTAGAAACAAATTTTTTTAGAATAGGACCTGTAGTATAGCTGATGTCACAGAAAAATCCCCCCCAAAAATTCAAACATGCCCTTGAGCCATTTTGGGCAATTGTGAAGAAAAAATGTCTGTTAGAAAAACATTTTTTTTTTAAAAGGGACCTGTAGTATTGCTGATTTCAAAGCGCGACCCAAAAATTATAAAAAGACTTCTCAGCCACTTTTAAAAAAATTGTGGGGAGAAATGCCATTAGAAGCCACATTTCTGTTACAAAGGACCAGATTATTGCGTTCTCACAGCTTTGACCCCAAAAAATTAAAAATATGACTTCTCACCACTTTAAAAAATTGTGAGGGGAAACCCCACTAAAGCCCTTTCTGTTCCAAAGGCCCAAAAATTATAGCTGACTCACAGCAACAGCCCCCAAAAAATTTTAAATATGACTTCCACCACTTTTAAAAATTGTGGGGGAAAAAATGCCACTTAGAAGTCACATTTTTTTCCCAAAAGGGACCAGATTATTCTGTTCTCACAGAAAACCTGACCTCAAAAACCTTGACAATGCGAAAATTCTTAAGAAAAGTGAGTAAATGGAATACGGTGTTGTCTAAACTTTGCTGCTTTTCAGTCCCCCTCAAAAAAACCAGCAAAAGAACTGTTGGGAAAAGAAATAAAAATTTCAGTAAGAAATGATCTTTTTTAAAAAAAAATTTTCAAGAGGACCATTTCTGTTTGAAAGGAAGAAGAAATGGAAAAATCGGGGACCCCGGCAATTGGGGCCAAACATCACAGAATCCACCGATTCATCTTTTGAAAGTCAAACGAACCAATTACTTGGAAAGGGATGCTTTGTCTGTAATGACTCCCCAGCTGTGCGAAGGTCCGCTAGATATGCCGGCTGTGGGCAGGACAACACCCTATGGCGGGACGAGCCCCCTGGGCCTTCGTCCCTTTTGGATACCCCGAAGTTATTGGGTTGGACCATGCAAAAAAAATCGGTGTTGACGCAGATAGTCCTGCCCATGATCTTAACATCTCTGTGTGTTGGATTTTGCCCTGCTTTCATGCTTGGTGAGGGTGGTAAAAAAAGATTGCGAGGTCCCCATTGGGTTCTGCCCCCCTTGCCCGCTGCTCCGCTAGTATTGGCACTCTAACTGTCACTGCTGTGTTGTTCCACCCCTGACATTTGGGGAAAGTGAAGCAGATGCAACGTGTCTCCAGTTGATAATCAGCAAGGTCCCATTTTCCCGCATTTTTACTTCTATTTTTTGGGTGGAAGAAAGGCTGTTTTTGTTTTGTACCGGGGATCCAGGAGGGTGGCCACCCAGTACTGTTGTTCATTTTGATGGGCCCTTTAATGCAAGGATCATGTTGGAGGGAAAAGGGGGCTCCAAGCATCTGTGAGGTGGGCCTGATTTCCCAAGCCCCTGGGTCGAGGG